>MU827304.1:3989762-4057970 GCA_029204205.1 Desmophyllum pertusum | reverse complement strand
CTCGGTCTTAATGCTCCCTTGCTAGAGCCTCAATAATTGATCGTACTGACTTACCTTCCACTGTAAAAGTCATATTTCCCAGGAAGGCCGACAACAGCAAAGCTGGATGCCAAGCTGTAAGATACATTCCCAAACGCATATTGTGGAGTCAGGAGGTGCACTGTTTCTGCGTCTATCAGAGTCTTGAGCTTATGTCATAAGCAGAGGTATTTAAAGCTCACGACAAACGATATTACGCAAACATTTGTGAACTTCAATGTTTCCGAAAACGTCTTCCTGTTTGCCCGCGCACGCAACATTTACGTCCGAGACGCAAAAAATGTTTTCTGAATTTTTTCAGAAACATTTTGCTTCCGCAAAAATGTTTCCCCGTTTGCTCGCCGAGGAAACAATTGTGGACTAGATTCCAGGGCTTCTTTTTTATTGGAAGTGCATGATATATCGCGTGTTTGCAGTATTTGTTTCCCGCGTGTTTGTTTCTTGCTTTGCCCAGCAAGGAAGCGAAAACATTTGTTTTGCATCCCGCTCGTTTGCCACCGAAGAAACGATTGCCGCGAACAATGTTTTCCACAACAATGTTTCCTACATACACAACATACATACATACATACAAACATACATACACTATAGTTTATTTGGTAAAGCAGGTTAACAGATACAATCGGCAAGACATAAGTCTGCACTAGTTATAAACAATTGAATGAATTACAGAATAAATTAAGATATAAATAACTAATTAATAATGGTAAAAATAAGATATATATCTATTTTTGTCAATGGATCGAGTAATTAAAAATATTTATAATTAAAAATATTTGAAGTGCGCGTTCGCGGTCGCGCTTATTTGCTTCGAGTTTACTCTTAAAATAAGTTAGGTTGGAGCAGCTCTTAACTTCTTCAGGAAGGAGGTTCCAGGTTAACGCAGCTCTGTGTTTGAAGGTAGATCTGAAGGTAGATTCAGTTCTTGATCTAGGAAACTCGATGCTTAAGGACTTTCTAAAGTTATAAGTAGCCTCGGCTTTCACTCAGTCAAATCATTTAGGGGTTCAATATTAGTACCATAGTAAACTTTATGTGTCAGAACTAACAGCCTCTTCATCATAAAAGGAAAACATAGGATTCCAATGTGTAGAGTTCATGATCTCGTCGCTATGGATGTCTCTAGGTGAACTAAAGATTATTCCACAGCATGAAATCGCGAATTTACGCATCTTTATTTCTTGCGTAAAGAACCCCCTCTTCTTTACGGACAAATTCCGCGTTTCGTAAAGATGCGTACACAGAGAATTCGTAAAGGCCACGTAAAGGACATTACATGTGCGTAAAGGAAAATGATAAATATGGTGTAATTCCCCAAGAAATACAGAAATAATTAAAGTGAAATGTCTTCAGTGTTCATCACTGAATTGCCGTGTTATTTTTGATCGACTTCCGGCTGTAACACTTTACGCGTCTCAGAGTTTCTTTATATTTGCGCATCTTTACTCCGTCACTGTTCTTTACGTGTCTTTACCCTTCATTACACACATTCATTCTTTACGCGTATTTAACTTTCTTTACGTGTCTTTACTCGTTGTTCTTTGCGCGTCTTTACCCTTTATTACGTACAGTCATTTAGAATGGATTTAATTAATTTAATAGTTAGCTAGCTTGTCGGACTTGATCTGAGACTTGAGCAGTGCGACTCAGCACATGGCTCTAGCATTCAGTCTCTTCCCATGCGTCTTGTCCAAAGGGAAGACTGATTTATTCGTGCTGATTTCGGTGATTTTGTCTCTTGATTTTGTCGAGCGTACGAACGATTCATTGTTTCATACATACATACATACATACATACATACATATAACTTTATTTCAACTCGGATTTTAGATTAGCAAAAAAATAAATATGATAGTATCTCCGAGTATTTACAATATTTACAATTATTATTAAGATAAATTAATTAAAATAAATAAAGTGAAAAAAAAAATACTTATACTTAAATTAAAAATGTACCGTGCTTTGATATTGTTTCTAAAGGCGGAGGCGTAAGGGGCAGTTCTGAGTCGTCAGTATATGTTCATATCATCGGAATTTGACATGTGCAGTTTTGCCTTCTAGACACGTGGATTGTGAATTTCGGATCAACTCAAGATAATATCTGATACATATACACTACACACTTCAACAATAAAATCTGAAAGATAACATTGTGTTGGTGATTTTGTTGCGAGTCAGCGCGGAGATTTATCAACAAAATATTGTGCCGTGTACATACAGGAAGACAAGAGTACAATTGCCGAGAATTGCTCAGGGTTTGTCCAGACCCCGCAAAATAAAAGCAATCACAAAATGGTAAATAGCCGATTTGCGATAGTCTAATAACGCGTAAAGATCTCCTTTCTGATCGCTTTACAGTTGTCGTAAAATATCGTAAACGTTCTCTACGAATTTTTACAATGTCGGTAAAGATAGCGTTTTATAGTCTCTCTTCGTAATCTTTACGTACTACCGTTTCCAATGCGTAAATACGTCATTTACGAAATGATTTCGTAAAGATGCTTTAAAGAAGATCATTACGCTTTCTCTACGGCATTGTTACGGAAGCGTAAATTTAAGATTTCGTGCTGTGGCCGGTATCTTCTATCAAAGCGGGAAAACAAGAACCCCAATACAATACCGTACAAAACTCTTGGGATAATTGTTTTATAATAAATGGTTTCCAGGATTGGTTTAGGTAAAAACTTTATCCGTTTCAAAACCGCAACTTTCTTGTTAAATGAGTTACAAAAATGCTTGGTGTGTTCTTGGCCATGAGAGCTTGTTATCAATAGTTAGCCCAAGACACTTGGATGCTAATTTGTACTCAATGGTATTGTTACCATATTTCAAAGGTGGCAAAGGGCCAATAAAATGTTGTTTTAATATTGTTAGGGCTTCTGACTTTGACTCGTGGGCTATTTAAATCTTTACAGCGGTCTTACCCAAGCGAGTGTAAAAGGAACAGCCAAATTAAATTATACACATTGCCATTTCGATAGAAGACGCTCACTCAGAGTGCTCTCACTATGGCTAACGCTTATGGCTCTCAACTGCTTGCTCAAGCGCTTCGTGTTTCTCAAGTCAGCCTCAAGTTCCTGCAGCTCAAGTGCCTCTGTAGCTCAAGTGCCTCTGTAGCTCAAGTGCCTCTGTAGCTCAAGTGCCTCTGTAGCTCAAGTGCCTCTGTAGCTCAAGTGCCTCTGTAGCTCAAGTGCCTCTGTAGCTCAAGTGCCTCTGTAGCTCAAGTGCCTCTGTAGCTCAAGTGCCTCTGTAGCTCAAGTGCCTCTGTAGCTCAAGTGCCTCTGTAGCTCAAGTGCCTCTGTAGCTCAAGTGCCTCTGTAGCTCAAGTGCCTCTGTAGCTCAAGTGCCTCTGTAGCTCAAGTGCCTCTGTAGCTCAAGTGCCTCTGTAGCTCAAGTGCCTCTGTAGCTCAAGTGCCTCTAGTTCCTGCAGTTCAAGCGCCTCTCAGCTGCCTCAAGTTCCTCGGCCGTCGGCTTCTCAAGTCCATGTCGCTTCTTCCGCACGAGGTATTAATTCGTCGTTTTTCCTTAGTTCGCTTTGTCGTGGCTATTTCATTTTTTATTTAGCCTTCCTCTATATTTATGCGTTTTTTGTTAGCTACTCACGGCCTCGCGCTGGCCTTTTGCTCTTGCGTTTACCCCAGGCTTTGCATTCTTATTCAGATCACCTTCTAGTTTTGTTTCCCCTTCTTTCGTCTTTTCATATATCTTTTAATTTCGGTTTTGTAGCATTAGTTTTGCATACCGTTTCTTTGTTTCATTTTTCATGCACGCGTTTTATTGTATTTTTACGGTCGCCCCTTTTCCGGCTAATAGGTGTTATAATATACTAACCATGGATAATGCATTTTCAAGTAATTTGATTGGTTCCCTGCTCATGGGCTCAGAGGCAATATACCCTCTCTACCTTATTTGGAAATCCCGCGAAATTCAAATGTTTTTGTCTCGGGGAAAAATGGAGGGACATTTTCGTATTTTTCAGTTTCGTCCTCGGATAAATTCGACATTTTCCCTGTAATTTGTATATTATAAAACAATTATTCGCCTCAGGCTCGTGAATATTGGTGAATATTCCCCTCGATTTTGTCTTGGGGAATATATAAACAATAGCCTCCATTTGGAGAGGAAATATGCTCGGATATTTGTCCGCGCACATTATCTGTTCCGAGAAGCGGACAGTTTTCCGAGAGCGAAGCTCGAGGAAAACTGTGAGCTTCGAGGAACAGATAATGTCCAAAGCCAAATGGAGGCTATTGTAGTTATTATCCTTCAAATATGTTTTCACAAGGCCGCTCTGTTGCCGTGGAAGATCTCGGTTGGCCAAGCTGTTAAACATCAAAATAATTATGTTGGCGTTCAAAAAATATTTCTAGCCTGTTCAAAACAATCAGTTTTATTTAATTTAGCAATTTATTTGAGACGAAAACTGAACCTGCGAACGTGAAACGCAAATTTTAAAAACTGGGGAATATCACTTGGGGAATATCACCCGGATATTCCCCAGTTTTGGCTGCGTCACGTGACGTGTTTAGACCAATCGCACGCGAGAAAAAATTTTGATGGATTATAATCACCAATATTCACTTCGCCTTCGGCGAGTGATTGTTAATTGTAGATACTGTTCAAATTATATTTTATTTCAATGTTATACACGACAGAACTAATAATGATATTTATTATGATTCCACTATTACGTTATTTCACCATATAAAGTCAAGAGAACACGCAAAATGTGCGACGGCATTGACCAGTTGAACAGAGCGAATACGCGGAAAATAGCATAATATAAATTTTGCAGTATAACGAAATTTTCGGTTATGAGTATCTTGGCCCTGTTAAGCAACTTCTGAACCAATCTATAGCTATTACCAACGGTGCTTAAAAAAGGAGTCGGACGTACTGTACTAGGTCGCCAATGTCGTTATTATTCGTTCCGGCTATAATGCGCCAATCACTGTTCATATATTAAGAAATCAGCTAATATAAAGTAGGCACAAAAACTGACGCTAGAACAACCCTGACGCTGACGCTGTACCCGAACAACCCTGGGTACCAAATACTTTTCTTGCGCGATTTCCGATTCCGGTGTTCTCTATTGTGACCCCAAAATATATAAAATTGGTTAATAAAGATGGATGGCTAAAGGAAATGCAACGGTTAGTGGGAATTCAACGGATAAATTATAGGGCTTAGAGGCACGACTCGATGAATTAAATGCTTTGCCTTTACTATATTTTGTTTCACCGTGACGCAAAACAAATATTATTTTGTTGGAAAAAGTGGAAAGATATTGGAAGAACATTGTTACAAGAGACTTAATCAAGTACAGCGAGACTTTGATCACAAGCGCTGTCGGTGAGCCTTCAAACTTGTAAGGACTGAAAAATGAGGATATTGGAAAGAATGGAAAAAAATAGTGAGATAATGGATAGAAGAACACTGTTTCACGAGATAGTACAACGAGTCTTTGATTACAAGCGCTTTGGTAAGGTTTCAAACTTTACTGAAGCTTTTCGAAGGACTGTAAAACGGGGATAAAATAAATTTACGATCGAATGTCATTAATACGCTTTGATTTATACCTGTGGCGTGAAACTGATATATGTAATGCACCAGTAAAATAAAAACGGACTTCTTTGATTAGCTTTTATTTCTTTATTAAAGTGCCTATGAAACGAAATGAAAAAGTTGCCAAAAATAGTTCTATGGTATTACTGATAATGTTTTGAATGTTAATTTTTTTCCATCGTACCTTTACTTTTTCCCTCGACCTTCGCAAAGACACGCTGTCGTGGGAGACATTTGCTCGTGCAGCCATTTTGATTTGATGACGTCACAGGGTTTGCACATATCTCGCGCCAGTTTTTAAAAGTCAATAGATACACGTGTACAGTGGAGAACAAGCGGAGTTGGAATCGCTTTATGACATCCTTTGGAAAGGTCAAAAGCCCGCTTGTTCTTTGTACGATCGTCTTTGTTTGTTATCAGCTATTATAATCCATCAAATATTTTTCTCGCGCACGAATGGTCTAAACCAGGGGTCTAAACACGTCACGTGACGCAGCCAAAACTGGGGAATATCCGGTGTTAGTATAATTTACTAAGGTGAATATTTGTTAAATGTTTATCCAATAATATTTGTGTACATGTATATATATGTTTGCAAAATATAGGGTAAGACAAAAACCGAAGAGAGAAGTGATCAATTCGAGCCAAATGAGACCAATTAGGTCGTTTGTTTACAACTGTAGTCACTGTGCATTTTCCTTTCATATGTTGATCTAGCAAGACCAAAATAAACATCGGAAAGAGCCTTTCGCTTACCCGAAAGATAGACAGCCTTAATTTTAGAATTGATCGTGTTATTCCTCTCGTCAGTCTTTATACAGAAAAAGTGAATAAATATTTAGCAAAATTGCAGAGGCGATAGTAAAAGGAGGCCGCGTTTTTGGTATAAGAAATAATCAGTGCTATTACCTTTATCTTGTAGCGGCAATTCCTTTACCTTTCGCCTTGCGTTGATTACTAGGAATAAATATGTCAAAATTCATTTCAAAATGTCAAAATCGAAAGCTCTTTTTGTAGTTACCGGCTGGGTTACAAACTTGGCGCTACAATCCAGTAGTTACTGGGTTACAAACTCGCCATTCCAATCGAGTAGTTTAGTTACTGGGTTACAAACTCGCCATTACAATCAAGTAGTTACTGGGTTACAAACGCGGCATTAAAATCCAGTAGTTACTGGCTTACAAACGCGGCATTTCAATCCAGCAGTTACTGGGTTACAAACTCGACATTACAATCCAGTAGTTACTGGGTTATAAACTCGGCATTACAATCCAGTAGTTACTGGGTTACAAACTCGGCATTATAATCCAGTAGTTACTGGGTTATAAACTCGGCATTACAATCCAGTAGTTACTGGGTTACAAACTCGGCATTACAATTCAGTAGTTACTGGGTTACAAACTCGCATTACAATCCAGTAGTTACTGGGTTACAAACTCGGCATTACAATCCAGTAGTTACTGGGTTACAAACTGGGCATTACAATCCAGTAGTTACTGGGTTAGAAACTCGGCATTACAATTCAGTAGTTACTGGGTTACAAACTCGCATTACAATCCAGTAGTTACTGGCTTACAAACGCGGCATTTCAATCCAGTAGTTACTGGGTTACAAACTCGACATTACAATCCAGTAGTTACTGGGTTATAAACTCGGCATTACAATCCAGTAGTTACTGGGTTACAAACTCGGCATTATAATCCAGTAGTTACTGGGTTATAAACTCGGCATTACAATCCAGTAGTTACTGGGTTACAAACTCGGCATTACAATTCAGTAGTTACTGGGTTACAAACTCGCATTACAATCCAGTAGTTACTGGGTTACAAACTCGGCATTACAATCCAGTAGTTACTGGGTTACAAACTGGGCATTACAATCCAGTAGTTACTGGGTTAGAAACTCGGCATTACAATTCAGTAGTTACTGGGTTACAAACTCGCATTACAATCCAGTAGTTACTGGGTTACAAACTCGACATTACAATCCAGTAGTTACTGGGTTACAAACTGGGCATTACAATCCAGTAGTTACTGGGTTAGAAACTCGGCATTACAATCCCGTAGTTACTGGGTTACAAACTCGGCATTACAATCTAGTAGTTACAGGGTTACAAACTCGACATTACAATCCAGTAGTTACTGGGTTATAAACTCGGCATTACAATCCAGTAGTTACTAGGTTATAAACTCGGCATTACAATCCAGTAGTTACTGGGTTACAAACTCGGCATTACAATCCGGTAGTTACTGGGTTACAAACTCGGCATTACAATCCAGTAGTTACTGAGTTACAAACTCGGCATTACAATCCAGTAGTTACTGGGTTATAAACTCGGCATTGCAAACCAGTAGTTACTGGGTTATAAACTCGCCATTACAATCCAGTATTTACTTGGTTACAGACGCGTTATTACAATTCAGTTGTTACTGGGTTACAAACGCGCCATTACAATCCAGTAGTTACTGGGTTAATACTAAAACGCCATTGCAATCCAGCAGTTACTGGGTTACAAACGCGCCATTAGAATCCGTTAGTTACTGCGTTAAAATTTCGCCATTACAATCCAGTATTTACTGGGTTACAAACTCGGCATTACAATCCAGTAGTTACTGGGTTACAAACGCGGTATTACAATCCAGTGGTTACTGGGTTACAAACGCGCCATTACAATCCAGTTTTTTACTCGGTTACAAACACGCCATTACAATCCAGTCGTTACTGGGTTACTAACGCGCCATTGCAATCCAGTAGTTACTGGGTTACAAACTCGCCATTACAATCCAGTAGGATTACGAACGCTGCATTACAATCCAGTCGTTATTCGGTTACAAACGCGTCGTTACATTTCAGTAGTTACTGTGTTACAATCGCGGTATTACTTTTTTTACTTTTAATGTTCTTTAATTTGTGGTCTTCATTTTTTTTCTTGCAGGTATTGGCCAATCCTTCGTCCATCCGCGGAGTGCAGCCATATTTCAAGTAAAGTTAAATTTTGTCAGTTGCTCTCGTCATCTATGCGTTTACCGCGGCTTCGACCATTCATATCACGCGTAGTATGACAGTTATTTTATAATTGATTGTAATGGCGCAACCCAGCAACTACTAGATTGTAATGTAGTCTATGGATGATAGAGTAGCCATAATCTCATCAAAAAAATTGAATTAGTAAATTTTAAAATTCGCCAATTTCATTCATTTGTTTCTGTATTTTATCGAGCAGTAATTGCTAGGCATTCAGCTGTTAAAACAAAAAGACAATAGGATAAGCGATCCATTTTCCTCACTTCGCCTACAAGAGTAGAAAAGTCAGAGGAAGTGCCATTGTTTTAACACAGGTTTGTGTGTACATGTTCTTATCCAAATTGTCATATCAGGGCCAAAGTCCAAAGCTTCTAGGTAGCCTAAGAAATCCCATTCTACACTGTCAAAAGCTTTTTGAATATTAATAAATATCATCAACCCGGGCCGGAACATTTTATTTGATAATAAATGTCATAATTAAGTCTAAAACAGATCAGAGCGTCTCGAAATATAAAGGTGGTAACGAATCCAGGTAGATTATGGTGAATGATAAAACTTTATTGGGTGGAATATTATGTTTTACTCGTAGCTAAAACGTTTTTACACCGTTATGTTGCACCAGAATTTGGCACCCAATTTTATAAATGTGTACGACCTTTTCCGATCTTTTCCAGTGAGGATGATCACGTCAAGTAAACTATATATAAATGTGACTTTAGAAACACCACGTTACCCGTACATGTAAGAGCTAATAGAAACGCGTTCCAATGTGAACGTAGAATAAAAAAATAAAATAAAAATAAAATAAAATATAAATGTAAAAAATAATTATTACAATTATTTTGTTTTGCTTGGAAAACAATTATTTCCGTCTCTCTCTATCTTATTTTTTTTTTTAAGGTCGTGTTATAATACGATGCAGCTCAAACATTAAGTGGAAACAACCCTTGCTGATCATGCATGAAAAAGCATTACTTTTCTACTGCCATTCCCCTAGAACTTGATCTTTTTTCGACGATATTAATTTCTGGATTTAGTTTCTTTACATTCAGAAGCCATTGATATAACTGCTCTTATAATTATTCCGAAGTAGAGTCCTGTGGTGACTGTAAAAATTTCGCCATACAGCCTACAACATTCCCAAATCAAAGAAAATAATTTTAAATGTCCGAAACATACACAAATCACTCCCGTATTCACTATAGATTGAATAATTTTATCACAGCCCTATATCAGCCGGCCAAAATGAATTCATACAGCTGAATGTACTCAGTGATATTACAACTTTGGAGGTAATTGCTTTTTACAGTTGTACTTGTGTTATATGACAGTATGTTTGAATGTGACCATAAGGGGAATCCATTATTCCTTTTTACACAAGAATAAATGTTTGTTAAACGTGTTTTTTCAAGTGGAATTTTCGATGAAAGGGAAAATAGGGACATCAGTGGGCGTTCCTTGTAGCCTGGGTAATTTATCCCATGAGCGATTACCTTCTGGCTCACTGCTGCCCTGTAGACAACGGTTTGTTTGGTTGAGTAATAATAACATTTAAGTAGAAAAGAAAAAATATCCCACGATCCGAATTCACTGTAGATTGAATCGTTTTTATCACAGCCTTATACCAGCCAGACAACATTGTAAACTGAAAATGAATCCACACAGCTGAGTGTACTGATAATATCAAACGTTGGAGGTAATTGCTTTTACCGATTGTTGTACTTGTGTTACACGACAGTATGTTTGAATGTTATTATAAAGGGAGCCCATTATTTCTTTTTACACAAGAAGAAATGTTTGTTGAAAGTATTTTTTTTTTCAAGTGGGATTCTCGACGAAAGAGGAACAACTAGGGACATCAGTGGGCGTTCCTTGTTGCCTGGGTAATTCATCTATCACGCGATTTTCGTCTCACTGTTGTCCTGTAGGGGTGGCGAATGGTAAATTCGAGACTTTGCGAGACGGCGAGACTACCGTTTTTCTCTGCGAGACCGAGACTTTTTGAATTTTTAAATTGCGAGACTGAATTGAGACTTTGAAATGCCTTTGCGAAAAAAACGAGACTGCGAGACCTGTGAAATTCGACTAAAATTTTGCGAGACCTGTAATTTTTGAAAGACTATTCACCACCCCTTCCTGTAGACAACGGTTTGTCAACGGTTTGTGTGGTTGAGTAAGGATATTTATTTGACAAAATAAATGATTTTGTGTAGCTTGTTACATATTAATAATTTCCCAGCTTCCGATTATGGGAGTTCCTGTCATCCGGGATATTGCTTCATGGATTTTTACGTGAGGCGAGTGTGGTTATAAATCCTCTTTCTTTGAATTTCTCAACAAGCGAACACAATCTCCCCCTCCCTCCACACCCCCTTTCTATTATCGTCAGGTCAGGGTCGCGGTTTCTCCCTCATCTTTGCTGGGATAATACTTGACATGTATATGTTGTGATAATTTGAGTTTTCTATGCTCGTTTTAAAAATAAACGGCCACACCTGTGGCCAAAATATTTCGGCATCGGGATGTTGTGTTTTATTACCCAACAAACAGAAATCAGCCAAAGCAAAACACCCATGACGTTATACATGTATTAGAATAAGTTTAGAAGGAATAAGATACATAAATAATAAAATTAGGTAGAAATAAAGGATCCGATCCGTTACAGAAAGATTACATTCTTTCCGACCGTTGTTTTGGTCCAAACTCAAAACAATTAACGATCTCGCTACCACAATAAATATATTTACAGTTAGAATATAGCCCCTGTCCTGTGATTGGCGTTGTGCAATTATATAGAAACAAAAAAATTATTTCAGTTACAAAAAGGAAATGGAACATATTTTTTCAAGCGTTTCTATAGAGTGGTAGAAACACTCTTGGTGGCTTGGGAGACATCAAAACAGCTGTAGAAACATGAGTCGTAGGCGTGTATTTCCACAATTGTGGGGAATCCATTATTTCTTTTTACGCAAGAATAAATGTTTGTTAAGCGTGTTTTTTTTCAAGTGGGATTTTCGATGAAAGGGAAATTTGGGACATCAGTGGGCGTTCCTTGTTGCCTTGGTAATTCATCCCGCTATCACGCGATTACCTTCTGGCTCACTGCTGCCCTGTAGACAACGGTTTGTTTGGTTGAGTAATAATAACATTTAAGTAGAAAAGGACCAGGTCCGTTACAGGAAAAATATATATAACGAGGGTAGCACAAAGCTAACTCTATGTTAATTACAATACATTTAAAAATGAAATAAATATTGCGTGGTAGCTCAAGATGAAGTAATGCTCAGAAAGAACACTTCCTATTTTAATATTTTTGAATTTAAAATATCACTTAAAAGGTTCATGAATTTATTGTTTACTCACGAAGCTGTATGTATGTTTAGCATGCTTAACACTTTCACTCCGGCCCAAGAGCACTAAGTTCAAAACTGAGGAAACAATATTGAATTTCATTTTGAAAAATTGTCAAAAACAAACAGTAGCACATGAAAATACCGCTCAATAGCTTTCATTTGAATGGTCACACACTAGGGTTTCGTCCACAGACTTGAAAGTTGGAACCACATTTATTGACTCAAGGTTTGACTCTGGGAGTAACAGGGTTAAACTACCCAATCACTCACTGTAAATGATACTGTTGTTTCACTTTCATATTTGCATTGCATTAAAGGGTAGTTTAAAGGTGTGATTGCAGAGAGAACTTTATGTTTTGTCTACGAGGATAAATATGAGTTTAATACGTTTTTTCAGGTGAAAGGTGCGATAAAAGAAACTAATTGTTGTTCAATATTTACCCGTGCATCCAATGTATTCTTATTTGTATTTCTTTTGTTCAAGTGTAGCACGACAGTGTTATATATTAGCGTGAAGATACAGCAAACCATTTCACTTTGCCTCTTTGGAAACAAACGTGCCATGGCCTTCATACAGATCTTCCTCCTTGTGATTCTCGCTTTTGCAGTTGATGCTCACCGTTGGAATAATTGTGGTAAGCATGTAGACATCCTTGATTTTTGTATCTTGATTTAATACAAGTTAAAGGAGCTACGTCACGGTTTGTGCATCTTGAAAAACTTGGCCAATTTTTTCAAGTTCGCCATTTACAATCCGTCTTAATCTTCTCCATCCTCAACCATCCTTGTTCCTCTTTGGTTTATTATTATTTCTTTGGTGTTTTTCTACCTTAGTAAACTATTATTATGAGGCTTTCTTCGCGGTTTGAAAGATATTTTGCACTTCGCAAAAATGACTTAAAATATCGTGACATAGCTCCTTTAATATCTTTATAGAAAACATAAACTTAAAAAAATAATAAAGAGTTCTGTATTTAGTTATGGTATATATATGATCTCAATGATGAGGCACCGTTTTATTCTCGATTTCATTTTACTGAAATAGATCAGGTTCAAATTAACTTTTTTCTTCATTGCAAGTCTGTTTGGAATAATAGTAATAAATTCCCACTGAGACCCTCACTCTCGAACGCCTCAGGAAGGAATAAGATATGGGAAGAAGCGAGCCCTACGGCGGCCACTTACGGATATAGCTTAATAAATAGATACAACCACACTAATAAGAAAAAATATAAGGAAAATACGTAACTCTCTCCAAAACTCAAAAAATTCTACGAGCCGGATATAATCTGCACGTAAATAAAATACACGTAAATAAAAAACAAATATTTATCACACAGACGTGAAAAATTAAAACTCGTAACACTAAAATTCTGTCACATAGCCGTGAAATATTTTATTCGACACACAAACACACGGAAAAACTAAATCACAAACAAAAACTCTGAAAAACTCGCGACACCGACTTCGTCATACAGACGTCGTCAACAAAACTCGTCCGATTTCACACAAACTGAAAGTGAAAACTGAAACTGAAAGTTTGGCACAGACTGAAAACTGAAAGTTTTACAAAGACTGAAAGTTGTCACGCAGACTGAAAACTGAAAATTATCACACAGAGTTGTCGCACAGCTAGATTGAAAATTGAAAGTTGTAAGACAAATGAAAACTGAAAGTTGTCACACAGATTGAAAAACGAAAATTGTCACAGCTTGAAAACTGAAAGTTGTCACACAGACTGAAATTGTAACGCAGACTGAACACCGAAAGTCTGTCACACAGACAGAAACAAACAAAATAGACAAATTCAAATGTACAACACGTGTTAAATGATCGGGTCTGCGACACGCGGGGGCTTTTCCCCTTCCAATCGCACAACCTGAAGGCTTAGAGAGATAGCTAATCTGTACTATATAACTCATACTAGGCTACAACAGAGACCTAGCAAAGGAAAAAAAGGCCAACAAAAAAATCCACAAACAAAATGCTGGAAGGGGGAAAAGCCAACCGCGAAGCAGCCCCGAAATACCCCGTCCAGGGACAGAGCAATTAAGGGTATTAGATAACCCCATCGAAGGCATACCAGCGGTCAGCTTGTGACGAATTTTAGTTTTTCGCGACAACATGGAGACGTAAATATAAAAAAATATTGGTCACACAGACGTGTAACACTAAAATTTTGTCACATAGATTCAACACACAAACACGTGGCAAAAACTAAAATTCGTCACACACGAAAACTCTAAAAACACGCGACACAGACTTCGTCATACAGACGTCGAGAACAAAATTCGTCCCAATTTCGTACACGGACGTAAAAACTAAAATCAGTCACACATGAAAACTGAAAACCCTGTACATAGACTGAGAATATATATATATATATATATGAATATATATTATTTTTTACAAAGACTAAAATTATCACACAGACTGAAAACTGACTCGAAGACTAAAATTGTGGGTTAGAGGGATGAATATGATATGATGCCTGGCCATTTCAATTAAAGTCATTGTGCAGTGACTGTTGAGTGACTGTAGTTGCTTATTTTTCTTCTTACGGACAACAGCGCCCTCCCCACTCCCCGGGGGTACTCCCTTATATAGGTATGTGCCGCCCCAAAGGGTATGGTTTTTGAGCCGTTTTGATCTGAAATAGGGTATAGATTTTGACCATTTTGGTCTGAAATAGGATATGTTTTGTGCACTCTGGTCTGGAATTTGGTTTGGCTTTTAAACGAAATTGTTTTTGTTTTTTTCATTAAAAACCGTTTTGAAGCCGTTTTCAAAATGTTTGCGCAAATGAAACCCATTCCTGGGTAGCTGAAGTCATGTATTAGACACGTGTACTAATTTTATGGGTCTGAAATAGGGTATCGATTTTTGGGTCAGGTCTGAAATAGAGTATGTAAAATCACATATTTTGGTCTGAAATATGGTAAGGGTTTCAAGAAGCAGGCCGCAGGCCGCACACCCCCACCAAAAATTTCAGGGAGTAGCACCCCATAATTAAACTCTCAAATTTTCCCAAACTACATCTCGTTCTATTTCTAAATTACTAAAACGTTCAATGTTTGCCTACTCTATAACAGATAACACGTCTCCCGTACGTTTCGAGGAGATAAGGCTTTCTCCAGATCCTCTCAGGCTCAATAAAGGTGCAGGAGTTACATTTGGTGGCAAGTTTAAAGTAAATGGAGACGCTGGAACACAGTACACAATTCGCGTCACGTTGAAGAAAAAAGTATGGTTTTGGGTAACTGTCAAAGATAGGTAAGATTTACAACTAACAGAAATAATAAAAATATGTTTTACACTAGATGGTGCGTTTAAGTAGACTTCTATAGTCTAAGCTTTTCCTCCCTCGATTTTGCATATTTTAAAAATACTTCCGCCAATAATCATAGCAGAGGGGTACAATAGCGCTCTCGCTGATTACATATTTATGTAACTAAAAAATAATCATTCAAGGAAGTCTTGGCTAGCCTATTGTTCTCATCATCATTGCAATCCCCCCGTTTCTTAGCACTAAAAACCTAGTCACTTCATTAGTATGAAGGAAGACCTCCATTACTGAAACCCATATACTTCAATTTCAATTCAATTCTTTATTTGCCCAAAATCAAGTATTATTATTACAATTTCTATCTCATCACTGATGTTACAATATTGAGCAGGAAGTCTCAGAAGCCTTTCTAGGCTTATCTAGGAAACCCCCTTTACTAACTAAAAATAATACTCAAGCTATGTCGGAAATTATAATATTTTACAGATTATCGTATCAGGGCTAGGAAAGAGCTATCATCAGATTACCTAACAATACTCAATAAGAACAGAAAAACAACATCAATACACAATTATTTTAAAAATATATCATTAACTTGCTGATTATCTATGTTTGCTTTGTAAGAATAAAAGTTTTAAGTTTTCGCTTGAAAGTTGATTTACATTGAATTTTTTTAAGATCACTTGGTAAGCTATTATATACATCTACTCCTTTATAACTAATACTAAATTTTCTGACATTAGTTTTGATCAGAGGCCTATGTAATTTTTTGTTTGATCTTGTGTTATAATTATGTATATCTTCATTTGCTCTGAAAAGATTCTTAAGAGAAATAGGTAGTTGATTATTTGAAAATTGATTCATTAAAATGGCAATGGTGTAATAATTAACTTGATATATGTTCAGTATCTTTAACTCATCAAATAATGGTTTCGAGCTATGATTGTATTCTTTAAAAGTCATTATCCGTACAATTTTCTTTTGTAATTTAATTTATTTATTGTAATATTTTGATCTTTAATTTTAATTATTAATTCATTAGCTATTTTTTTCCTCGACGATTTAAAAAGCATGAAGTTAGTTTTTGCAAGATTAAGCGATAATTTGTTTAATTGCAACCAAATGGTTATTTTTTCTAATTATTCGTTCATTTTTTCTATTAGTGTATTCAGGTCTTTATGAGACATTAACAAATTTGTATCATCTGCAAAAAGAATGAAAGACATTAGTTTTGAACTGTTACATATGTCATTTATGTAAATTAAAAATAGTAGATGACCCAATACAGAACCTTGAGGAACTCCACATCGTATTTCTTTTTTTCTCTGATAGCTCATTATCGTATCTAACACACTGATAACGCTTTGTTATATAATTTTTAAACCAGTTCAATGCTATCCCTCTAATACCATAAAATTCTAGCTTTTGAAGTAGCAATTCATGATTCACAGTGTCAAAAGCCTTAGAGAGATCCAGGAATACTCCAATTACAAATTCTTTGTTATCTAATGTAGTAGTTATTCTATTTATAAGGTCAATAAGTGCAAAATTTGTTGAATGATTTTTCCTGAATCTAAATTGGTGTTCAGTGAGTATACCTGTTTTGTTTAAATAACTTATCAATCTCTTGTACATAATTTTTTCTAATACTTTGGAAAAACAAGGCAGCAGAGAGATAGGTCTGTAGTTAGTGAATTCTCGATTGTCTCCTGCTTTGTACACAGGTACTATAATTAATTAATGATTTACTTCGTTAGGTATACAGTCAACTCTCTCTTAACGGACACCTCTATAAGACGGACACCTCTGTAAGACGGACACCTATACCGGCTATCCCCACTTATATATATTAAGGATTTACCAATACCTAATCACTAATAAATATTAGTAAAAATCTTCTCGACGTATACTAATGCAAATGAAACAATCTGATTGGCTGAGCTACTCGTACACTATCAGCCATTATAGTTGACCACTAAATTTTCTTTGATTCTGATTGGCTTAAATCGAACACGTGACGTGATAGTGTTCATCCGCGGAGAGACACTGTCAGGCATTATAGTTTACCACTAAATTTTCTTTGATTCTGATTGGCTTAAATCGAACACGTGACGTGATAGTGTTCATCCGCGGAGAGACACTGTCAGGCAATAGTGCCCGTCGGGCAAAAAACCCCGGATCGATAGTACCCGCCCGAGCGAAAAACAACCGTTTTGTGCAGTTTTGAACTAAACAGTTGAAAGAATAAATTTAAAAATAGTGAGAAATTACTCTCTATCAATTCTTTCATAACATATGAGCATGCACGAAGTTTGGAACGAAATATTTAATGGCAAATTCCTGTAAATGTACAACAAATGCGAATGAAAGAGCACTAAACAATTTACGGAAAGATCGGTAAACCGACACAAATTCGTCCAAAAAATGACAGCCTGTTTACACCACAAGTTTAAGCTTAGCCTATTCGGTATTGTTACCTTGTATTTCCAAGAGGCTTGTCAATTCCAGCTTGAATCAGCACAATAAATATCGGTTACGAAGCTTTATAAATACGGCAGTTCGTCAAGCGTTTGCCCGCAGTGAAACCTTCGAGTCCGTTCAGTTGTCCGTTTGACTTGTAAAATGAATATAATGTTCAGCTCCACAATTATTTCAGATCTTCCCATTTTGTGCTAAATCATTTGCACAATTTTCCAGAATATATGAATCATTAGAAGAGATTGAGCGAAGAAATAATCCGAAGAAAACTTTTTGTCCTGCTTTCTTTTCATTCAACTGACTTGGCGGAACCCACGCCAGGTTTTGCCGCCGTTTTTCATACAAATCATACTTCATTTAGATGGAACTGAAAAATCACTCAGTCGATTTATAACTTTTGAAAAAGTAATACCGAAGTTTTGTACGTATTTACGAGACAAAAGTTGAATGCAAAACTATTTTTGAAGCTCCAAGCGTGTTAGAAATCGAAATGAATAAATTAATGAGGTTTTCAGTTTTAGGCCGCCGCACGGAAAATTTAGTGGTGAACAATAATGACAATAGAGTGTTTTTGTCTCGGAACTATCGGTCTGATAGTTGCCCTTGGAAATTTTATGTTCTAAAAAACTAGCATATTAGCCCTCGAACTTCGTTCTCGGGCTAATATTTGTTTTTTAGAACATAAAATTTCCGCGGGCAACTATCAGCCGATAGTTCCTCGAAAGAAACACTCTATTGTTATATTAGTGGGCTGGAGGTCGTCTACAAAATTGCGGTTTCTTCTCGTTTCTCCGAAGTTTCGGAAGAAGATTTAGAGTTAATACTAAACAATTGTTATGATTTTTACTAAAACACGGCCGAATCAACTATCACATCATAGAAATTGAGAGTGAATAATCTAATTGTTAATTAATGATTTACCTATACCTAATCACCAATGCATATTAATGATTTACCTATACCTATACTATACTGTACTATACTACTAACACGGGGTTTATTTCAGTGCCCTTATTACTACTGTGGCTTGAGCTGTTTGTTGTTGTTTTTCATCCTTGTTCCAAGGGGCTATTATTTTTCTTTTTCGGAAATCGCTCCACACACCTACTGTAAACTTGACCTCTATTAAGCGGTCAACTAGTTAGATTACATAGTACAATGCGATATAGTTATTATTTTAAGAGCTCATCAAACACAACGTATTATATGTATCGTATTATGCTATTGTTTGGGCTAATAGCTAGATTTGTGTGGGTAAATATTAACATTATATTACATTTTAAATTGAACATTTTAGAACACATCTATTAAGCGCGTCAGTTGGCTGTTTCCCGAGGGTGACCGCTTAATAGAGGTTTGACTGTATTCACACAACGCAATAATACCGGCCAGCCCTTGAGTCCAAAACGCTAACCATTAACGTCATCGCGCTTCCTCGACGCTTTTTTGATTGAAAACAACTACATGGATCATTTCTTCACTTTCTGTCAGATATTATTTCATCGATATTTATCACTTGTTGTGAAAATAACTGATGGAATATTATTTTGATTTGTCGTTTAAGGACACGCGACATCGGATGTGATCGGATGAAGGTCTATATTGGAGAAGCGCATTGTCCTCTGAAAAATGGCGAGTACACCGTTAAAGAACGAAATCAAATTTTGCCAGATGTCAAACTTCCGTCATTTCTCAAGAGGGTAAGTTGGGTGATATTAAAAAAAAATAGTTATCTAGGCTCGAAATTTTCTTTTTAATCCCTCCTCCCTAACATAAACAAACAAACAACTAAAAACAATGAATTATAGTATATTAAAATATACAAAGCACCAAAGAGATGATAAGAAAGCACATAATTAACACGGATGATAGTTAACATTATTGGTCATTTTCACACTAGGGACAGATAAATTGGACGAGTTATTTGCCTAAGTCCGATTACTTGTGTTAGGCAATAAGACGGATCGATACGAACGAACTTGAAAAATATCATAAACTGTGATGCACTTCCTTGTTAGCCTATGATGTAGTGAATTGCCCATCCCGAAGTTCAAATGGAGACTAGTTTGTTTTTAAATTTAAATTTAATTAAAAATTGAAGCCCAACAAAAGAAAGATCACATTAAAATTAGTCAGTCTACCAAGTTTGGGGTTGTTTCGTTAGATTTAATGCAACCATGAAGACTGGCTTTCAAAAATCAGAAAAAAATTAGAGACTTTTCTGGATTTGGAGGACGCCATCTATGAATTAGAGACATTTATATGGAATTTGAGTGACCTTTGACAGCTCACAGTCTAGTTGCTATGCAATCTAACATAACCAAACTTGGTAAACTTACTAATTTTCATGCGATCTTTCTTGTGATGCGATTATGGGTAAACTAGGGCCCAGTCTCTTGTGTATGCGTATCTAAAAGTTCCGTCGCATTTGTTGGACCACTTAAAGTGCCCATAAACTTTTTTATTTTATTTTCTCATCTGAATCTAAACATCACCCAAGGAAATTCTGCGAACAAATTTTGCGATTTACAGAAAACGCGAATTGTTTATGAATTTTATAAAACTTTCAAATTTGCCGCCATTTTGGATCACCATTTGCTTTAGTCTACCCTGGGTCCTTCTCGGTTCACAAATGATCTGTGACGTAGATTAAGGAACACGTGACATCAGACAAAAGAACTGTGACGTAGATTAAGGAACACGTGGCTTCAAAACAAAGGAATTGTGACGTACATTCAGGAAAATGTGAGCCCGTCGGCCTTCTTACAGCGGGACGGGTATACCAAACAAAAATAGGATTTTGAAGATTTGAAACATTCATAAAAAATTCGCGTTTTCTGCAAATCGCAAATTTTTTTCGCAGAAATTCCTTGGGTAATGTTTAGATTCAGATGAGAAAATAATGAAAAAAGGTTATGGGCACTTTAACCAGCAGATCTGTTGTAGCCTGCGAATGCAGACGGATATTTCCCTGTTGCAACACGCCGATATTTCTTGGCGGCGTGAAACAACAGACGTGATACGAACCTCGTTGCTTTGGGAACTCACTTGGATATTTGTGTTATATTTCAGGGAAACTATTTCATCAGAGCGGATCTGAGAAACAAAGAAAACAATAAACGTATTGCATGCCTGGAAGCATATGTGAAAATCGCGTAGTTGAAAATTGTTCTTGTGGGAAGAGAATTACAATAAAATAATGAATGGAGAACTTTGGACTTATTTACTTGTGCATGTACATGTATAACATGGCAAACTATGCTTACTTCATTATTTACAATTTAACTAATTAAAATAAAGCATGGAAAATATTGTTTTTATATACTTTTCTCAAGTGCCCGCATCACGTGACGTTATATTTCCATTTTCCATATTTCCTTCTGATTTTGTTTCAATTTTTTTGTTTATTTCTAGGTGTTATTTTTTATTATTGTCTTTTTAAATATCGCATCCAAATCACAAGCAAAAATGAGATGAAGTCGCTGAAATTCATAGTGTCACAAATATGTTCATATCACACGAGAACCAATTGTTTTTGAAGAATATTGACTCCTTTTTAATGATTTATTAGATCAGTCTGCTTTGCTCATATCAAGAATGCATTATTATCATTAAATGTGGTTAGTACGTTTTCAAAAAAGTTTGAGTTTTGTGTTTTAGACACTCAATACACCATTATTTTTCATGTGACGTTCTGAATAAGCCATTTTCATACCTATGGATTTTTGCCTTCGTCTGCGGGAAGATGATTGTTTAAGTTCTTGGAACTCATTTTTTCGCCAAAAAAATCATAAGATGGGGAGTGGCCGTTTCGATTGGTTCGTCTACAGGCTTAAACATCTTCCTTACACCTTCGCCTGTTTCTCTTAACCCTTAACATGCTAACTGGACATATATGTCCACTTTGGAGTCTTACACATCAAAGCCATTGCGACGTCATCAATTAACACGTGACTAGATTAGTTTGACACGCATCTGATGCAGAAAGGATGGATTTTTGTAACCGTGCATCAATTTTGGAAATCTTTTTTTTGGCTATGCACTTTGGCAAACGATAAAATTGAACGTTTTTGCCCCAAAACCTTTTTGAAATCTTCCCCTAGTTCTCCAAATGGCACTTTTTAGCAAACGTTAGCACCAAGAAAACGGGTTCCGTGACCCAAAAATGCGTTTTTCTTTGTTAAGTCGAAGAGTTTTTGCCTGTTTTACCAGGCTATAAAACCAGCAGGGTGTTTTTAATTATAATAGGGTGCGAATTTTATTGTTATTTTTTTAAAATGTAGTAATAATGTATTCATTACAAGTCTGCGTGTGATATAATAGGTGGGACCTTTAATTATGCATGGTAGTTCTTTCAGCTAATTACAAATAGTTTAAACGGCTATCTATAACAATACTGGATAACTAATTTACAAATATACTGCTGTTTGAAATTTATAAACAATATTTAGACAATATTCCGTGACATTAAAAATTAACCATCAGCCAAGCATTCACAGCATAAATTAATGTGTAAACCTGACGGTACAAAGCCTTTCCTTGACATTTATTACTTGCGGGTTGATTATTATACATGAGTAATTATTTCGGCATAATTGCAAATTAAACGGCCGTCAACTACTGGATAAGTAACTTACAAACACTTAGTACTTCAATCTACTGTTTGAAATTTCTTCAGATATTTACATGCACAGTGTCATTAAAAATTAATCATCAAACAAGCACGAAACGCAATGTGTAAAACACACGGTACGACGCCTTTTCTGCAGTTATTGTTATCTAAGTAGTCTTAAACAAGTCAATAAACCCAGCCATTATGATAGAAGCAAGCAGCACGTTGTAATTGACACTAACTGCATGCGCACCGTTGGGATTGGTCTTGTACATTTCCACCATGGTTCCTTCCACTCTCTTCTCGACCTGTGAACAATTTGTTTCTGCCACTATTGAAGTGTTATACAGAGCCCGGCTCGTCACTTCAAAGTCCTGTTCTTTAACATCTTCCAGGGAAACTGTGTTATTCATCCCATAATATTTCACCGTGTTTCCAGTTTCCTTGTACTTGATCGTGGTGTTAAGCTCGACCAAGTAATCGTCGATGCCCTCTCGCAGTGCTTGCTTTTTCGATGAGTTTCCCAAGCACAAGTTTCCTTTAATGTCCATCAGTTTTTCTTCCTCGTAGGAGAGCCGTATGGCCCGGTTCTTTGGTATGGACACGTCATTCCGGTACATTGGATATCTCTGCCGCAACACTGGAGCGCTGCTCAACTGACCGATATAGCTGTACACGAAGTAACCGGCGACAGCATTCTTGAACATGGCATTGCTTGAGCGCGAACCCAGTTTGGCTTGGCTGACAATAACCGGGGAGCGGAAAGTTGTCGGCTCGATGGGTGTGGATTTGGTGATTTTTGTTTTGGTTTTGGAGTTTGAGCCTCTAGAGGTGGAACGCCTTCTCGATTCCTTAGAGGTGGAACTAGAACGCCTTCTGGATCCCTTAGAGCTAGAACTTGAACGCCTTCTCGTTCCACTGGATGGCGAGGTAGCTTCTGATAGTTCCATCACCACAAGAGCGATGAGTACAACAGAAAGCGCTGTAGCGATTCTCATTGTTTCTACTTTCCACTCCCTTGATGCTGTGTTCACGTTTGTGATCTTTCTCTTCCCCTGGATCAAGTAAGTGTGGATTTCGCTAGTAATGCGACGCACCTTTACTATTTGACCTATTAACGGCATGGACACGTGAGTGGCTGACGTCATACGGTCAGTACAGCTGCATGGTAGCTGTTGCCTAGATAGCTTTACCTCCCTCGCTCTTGGAAGGCTCTACCGATATGACAACAAAAATACCCTTTCTGTAGGATGGGATAGCTGTAAAGCACTGAGGCGCTTCATGATCGATCATTATTCCAGACCTCAAATTCCTGTCTACAGTATATGAGTCAATGTCTATCAAGAGTATGCCAAATACACCAAAACAGTAACGTTATGGAGAGCTTGGAATGCATCCCAAGAACGTAAATCCACTAACTTTGTTATAATCGCGCAAAAAAAATAATTCCCATAAAATATAAGCGAAGCGTTGTGGAAGAATATTATTGCATGCTTTATCAACCGCAAAAGTTCTAATGAAAAACATGTAATTAATTCATAATTAACTCCAACGAAGCCCAAGCAATTTGTGACATAATGGCCTTAATACTTAATATTGTTGCAGACTACAAATAATGATAGACTAAGCTTCATTTCGGCTTTTTTTTTACCATCTTTATAAGAGCTCCGTCAAAATAATCCATCGTTTCTCTAAGTTAAGAGTCTCGATAGGGTCGGGTAGATTAGAGTGCATGGGAATCGTTTGTGACATTGTACTTGGCACGCAATGGAAGTCAATGGTTAACTTTAGCTCAACATTGCGTTAAAATCGATAACACAGTTGAAGTTTCACAAATAAAGCCAACTGATATTTGACATATTATTGCGTGATAGAATAATTCGAGCCCAAAATATAAATTTGTTTTCTGCCAGACCGATCTAATAAATCATTAAAATGAATCTTAATTTTTCAGAAAGACAGGTGTTTTCGAGTGTTTATTGTCACGGTGATATGAATTCATTGATGTACACGAATATAACTCAACTGAAAGTGAATATATGTTAGGTTTCAGTTGAGTTATATTAATTTTACATCATACAAAATCAAATTAAAGATCTCAAGCTTGCACTAGTGATAATTTGGAAAGCAGTATAAACAATAAAATATCGACGCAGCATCTTAACTTCGATTCAAACTTGTCGTATTTTTCATTCGGATTAAACGACCGGGTAACAAACAAAACAATCAGACAAATATAAAACTGGAGAAAAATTCAATAAGGTATTATTAAACAGTCAGTGGGGTGGCCTAATTGTTTATGTGTTTGAAAAGGGTTATCGTGCCTGAAGGGGCTAAATTTTTTTCAGATATCATAAACCGTATTTAATTCGCGTATTTTTAAACGAATCCGCGATGGAAAGTCCTTTTAATGTTTAGTGGTTGATAATTTATTGGCTGTCACAAACGTTTGATAAGGGGTAAAATGTCGAACTACTAGCCGCATATATAATTTACTTAACGAACAAATTATAATTCAAGACCGAATTGAGTTGTTAATGGACCACATTTCTTGGTATTATTCAGTAAGAGAAATGAGAAATAGTGGTCGGATAAAGGCATTAACTCTATAATTGCACCAAATATTATTTTTTCATACACCAAGTATATTTGTTCCTAATAAAAGAAAGGAAGAGAGGAACCGAGATCCTATGGTGATTATAGCTTTGGGTATTTATGTTCACTTTTTTTTTTAATAGAAATATTTACAACCAAATATTCTGTCAACATTTATCTTTCCAGGCAAAAGTATGGAAGTTGATTGATCTTTAGGCCTAAAATCACTTTCAAATCTAAGGAAACCATATAATAGTTTATCAAGGTAGAAAAACACCAAAGAGCTGAGGTAATAAAACTCAACATGTTCAGGAACAAGGATTAGCTAAGTAAACATTGGGGAAGATATAGGACTGAACTTGAATAATTTAGGCTAAGTCGATCAGATGCGCCATCTGTGACGTAGCTCCTTCATGTTTATAGTCATTACCCACTAGAATATAATAGTTTTTTTAGCTTGTTTAGCGCCATTACGTGCAACTTTGAAATAAAAAAATTGTTTATCTGCAAGGGAGGATGATTCATTGATACCAGTTATTCGGATGGTTCTATGGTTTGGTTAAAGTCATAGTCAAAGTCACAGTAGTTGAAATGGATAAAGGAATACGCCCGTGGATAGTTTTACAAGTTCGTTTATTAAGTTGTTGTGAAGGTTTTACATAAATTTTATTTCTTCATTGGAAGATAGCTGGCATCACGGGTTTTCTTCCTCAAGGCCATAAATGCGACACCGAACACAGTCAGGGATGTCATGGCGACCATAGCAGCAACTAGTGGCACATTCACTCCAACTGGACAGAAAAAACATTTCATTAATCATATTACTGAGTATCTTCAACACTAACTTAATGATAATGTTTGTTTGTTTGTTTTTTAGTTAAGTGGTGCGTGATTCCTGACACCGTTTCCATTCCATCTGATTTGAAGATTCAAAAGATTTTGAATTTTTTCTCATTTATATTTTAAGTCTAATTATTGCTGAAGTATATTCCCCCTTGTAATATAAACTGATCATGCAAATAAGTGTTATTGCTGAACTTGAAGCCTATCACGGTTAAAATAAAACACTTTTACTTTGTCTGGTCCTGCCGTCTGATGTCAATGAAATGAGATTCATCACTGCATGTAGATGAACTTACTTACCCACTGTTTCAGTCTTTTCATCAGTTATAGAGTCATCTTCCTCTTCGTATTCGTTCGTGTGATCCAGTGTTACAGGTCCTTGTGCAAGAGAATACACCTTGTGATCTCCGACATCACGTCTCCTTCGGGCATTGGACTCGCATCCCCTGGCGCATCTGGACTGGGTGTTGGATACATTGCAGATAACCACGTGACAATGAAGGAACATGAACGGCTGCTTAATAAATTCGAAGGTTTCCAAACTGAAGCGGGAGTAACCCGTTGGGGAGGGCAGCAATTTCACTGTGTTATCAACGGCGCAACTGTGTAGAGCATAGAAATAGGTACATGTAGTTATTTATGTCGTACATAATCAATGATAGCTGAAACACAAATTGTCGTGAATGAAACCAATATTTGATTCAAGGATAGTGAATAAATGTACAGTGAATTATAATCTAACGAAAAACTCATGTACCAAAATTTGGCCTTCAGATATGTAAAGTATTATTGATTTTTAGGATTATTCAATACTTATTTTTAAATTAAAAAGTGATGCTTCATTTTCTTGTTTTCTCGTCCTAGTCATTTTTTTACACAGCAAAATCTCACGGTGCGAGAGAAACATATGCATGCAAGTTTTGTATATTAGAAATAGGCCAATTTCGATATATTAAAATTATAACTTTGCTCCGAGGCTTAGGGGAATAAAACAAAATAAATTATTTATTCATCCCTCAACCTAAATGTGATGTATGTTAATCTTTTTGCTTTATTCCCCTAAGCCTCGGAGCCAAGTTAGAATTTTGAAAAATCGAAATTGGCATATTCCGCTGTATTTATACTCCCTAAAACTGAAATGCTTTGTTGTGTGTAGTGAAATGGTTTGTTAACACTATTGAAATGAACATTGTTACCCATCATTGATAATATCATGTCTCTTGAGGTTATTCTCGTCTGGAGTTGGCGTGGCGAAGCATTTTTCAATCATGATTGACAGTTTTCTGTCATTGCTGTCAACTTTTCCTTGTACATACATCTGTTGGCGGAGTTTCAAGGACACAGGGAAATCATCGGGGCCGTATGATGTGGTAAATCTGAAAACAGAAATAATGGTGAATTTTTTTTAAAGTGAGCAAGGTGATGTGTAATTGCTTAAGTCATTATTAGTAACTAGTTGTAGAATAGGAAAAAATGTCACCTTTAAATTAAAATATATTTTCTGATTTGTTTATTAAGATGTAAGAAGTAGAAGACTGTTTTCTAAATTATTCCTACTTTAATTACGGTCACTTTCAATATGATGCGAACTCTGCTATTTCATTGGTTTACGTCGAAGTGCGATTGAGCAGACGTACTAGCGAACATAGAAATTATTGTACAAACTTGCATTTTTCTTCATTATTAACGCCATATATCCTTACCAAACAACGAGTAGAAGAACCTCGGCGTTACCCCAAACCGACGTTTCAGCTCATCGAGCATTCAGGAACTCAGCGACACGTAATGGCGGACTCATAACAACTTCATGCACGCTATCACCGAAGTGTGACGTATCAACAAATTCAAAACAAAAATGTCAACAAACCCAAAGCATGCGCAGTACGGACTGGAAATCATCCTTAATTTAATATCTGATAAATATTGATAAAGTGCTATACCTGTTGCTGTGGAACAATTCCAGGAGAACAGTAAAGTTTCCATTTCCTTTTTCGGAGAATACCAGTTTTCTACTTCTTGGCTTTAAACCAACGGCTGTGGCCACTCCGTAGTTTGCATAGTAACAACTGAATGGAATCTCAATCTCCCTGACACGTGTTGTAATGTCCTCGTTTTTCAGTGGAATCTCCAGGACTTTATTGCTGTAGACAATGGCAGACTTGGTGTACCTGCGCGTGCTGCTGCATCCGGTCAGCGGTGTCTTGATTTTGAAGTGTGTGGGTGTTTCTGTTGCTTTGCAATTCGGGTCCAGGAGACGAATATGTTCACGGTCCATCCCTTTGAGGATGGGCTTGGGGATAGTAATCGACATCTCATTTTGAAGGCAGTTGACGACGACTCCTTGAGCTGGGAATCAAAAGAAAAATAAGCGTCATTTGATATGGTTACTTCACGAATGTTTAACCGAGGTTGGTTGATAATTAAGACGGATTCCGCTCAACGTTCGAGCAATAAGTGCAACAATTAATTACTAAAAAACTACTCATAGCAAGGTAACATTTTGAATACTATTTGAAGCATATCACTTTAATTCACTTCTCCAAGTGACCCCGCAATTAAATTCTCAAACATTCTCGAGAAAATTAATGTCAAACCTCGTAAAAAATGATAAAAACGCACGCCATTTTGTTTTGAACAGACATGAAGCGTCTTTTTAATTAAAATATGTAACGACTTCTCTCGCGGGGTCAGCTTGGGAGCTAATTTATCGATAATTTCTTCTTAACTGTATTCGAAATGTTACCGTGCTATGATTATTTTTTTGGTAACTTAATTTTTTGCACTTATTGCTCGAACGTTGAGCGGAATCCGTCTTAATCTGTTTTGCATATATTTGTGAAACTTCGGACTGCCTTAAATGATTGAAAAATTAAGTCTGACGTCATCGTTTTGGCGGTCAATTATTAGCTATAAATTATTGTATCGGGATTTTTAATTAAGATGTTTCTTTTTCCTGTGAGGTTTTTTTTATCAATTCCATGGTATAAATAAACAATTTACCCCTCGGAGTGATATTATAAAAGGTATATTTATAATACAAATATGTCATTGTACTGGAATCGGTTGCCTTGTACCAGTTCATAGACTGCAAAACAAACAGTCGTTTATTCTCTAAATCGCTGGTCGCAAGGCGCGAAGCGCCGAAAGCGTGGATCCTCGCGTGCGAAGCGCGCGAGCCTCACACGCCCGCGTTCCCACTCTCAGTTTTCACACTCGTTCCAGACCTTTCGTTCAAAGACCGCGCGCATTCGTTTCACAGACCAACGTAAAAAATACGACTGTTTTACAGTCTAAGTTGTTCAAAGCTGGGTTTGCGTGACTTTGAATTAATTAATCATGTTTTACATCTTGGGTATTCTATTATGGCATCTCTTTTATTATTATCATTCTTACCGGGATTATTATAGAGAGGTAACTTTTGAAGGAAAGACACAAAACATCAGGATTAACTTGATCGAATTCACTAATTGTTTACCTTCACAAGTATGCTTGTCATCAGCCAATGATAGCTCGGCGTCAGGACATGAACACTCGTAACTTCCAACTGTGTTAATACAGTCGTGAGAACATCCGCCATTCTTAACTGCGCATTCGTCAATATCTGCAGAGAAAATCCATTTTAGTATATATTTAAAGTGCTTATTATAAAAATAATACGTAATAACGCACAAATTTTCGCATATATCCACGGGTGAATGCATTTATTAGTTCAAATGGGTTTCAGTTCGTTCAGTGCAATTCCTAATTTCCCATAAAACATTGGCATGTTGAACCAATATGGTGATTCGTTCATTTTAATATATTTGAATTGCCTAGTATTCAGCGAAAATCGGATATCAGAAATAAAGATATAAGAACAACGTTTTGTTTTGTTTTCCGTCTTTTGAGGGTTGTATGCATGGGTTTTCATAACCCAATTTGCCCACCTAGTGAGGTCGTATCTTGTGAAGTAGTCTTAGATTTTAAAATATAACAATAACATATCTTGCAAAATTCATTCATGTCCTTGTATCTGGCGCAAGCTAAATAAGAAAAATAGGTCCTCTTAGTTTATAGTCCATTATATTATTCCTTACTTGAAAAACTTTTAAACGACTTGTTAGGTTACCCTTATAGAATAATTAAGCGGTTTATATAACTCGTGTATTTACCTTTTTCACAAGTTCTTTCCAACGAATCCCATGGCGCATTGACAACGGAACTCGTCAACACCAATAACTTGACATTTTCCTCCATTCTTGCATGGGTTGTTTGCACACAGATTAACTGCGGTGAAGGAAACAAAAACGTTTGAACCAGCATGAGCCATTAAATATATAAGTCTAAACTGTTCAATTACCCTCTCATGTTTGTCACGTTACTTGCTTCTTGGGGAGTGCCGATTTTAAAAATAATAATCCAATGCAAGTTCAAATTATCTGTTGAGCATTTTATCAGAGTCGTGTTGAAACCATCTCCGAAGCTGAATGATTAATTCAAAATCGGAACTGTGTTCTTTTGATTCGGAGTAACAAGCAAAGCAAAGCACGTATAAACAAAGCACGGTAAAGCTACTAACCACCAGATGAATCCTCTATTAAACGTTCAGCAGGAATATTGTCAAAATCTTCTGTCAGCCGCTCTATGGGTTCAGCTTGCCGGAACTCCTCGCCTCTGCCATTTGCAAGGGGAATACAGCAAATCACTAACGCTATCGAGATGAACACTTTCATTGCAAATGCACAAACTTCTAATCCTATCTTCTATCAAAAGAATGACAACTGAAGCATCTTCTATGAAGTGGCGTTTCCATTTTATAAGCAAGCATTTTCTCTCAAGTTTTCATTGGCTGGGAAAGTGTTTTTCATCAGACGAGCAACGCGTTTTTCAAATATAATGTAGTAATTATATGTAAGTTACACAAAGAGGATGACGTAATCTGGCCTTCAAGTTGTCAGTAATGTGAATTGTAATTAAAACCCTTGCAATTAATAGCAAATGTTAAAGGGTGCGGCTACAACCGATGATTGCGTTTTATTGTCAAGAGGCGAAGAGGATGATGTAATATTTTGTTCAGTTGGCTAGGTGAATGGTTTTGAGATTGAATACTAATTACATTAACATTTTTGCCGTTAACTGTGGGTTTTGCTTGGTACCGAAAAAATAATTGCTGTTTACCAGTTGTATTTTGGTGTCGGGCATTGTGTATTGTATTCTGACTCTTGTTGACATTATTGATGATCTCAACAACATGGAATTATAACTTTATTTTTCTAACTGTAACCATATTCTGAAGTTTATTTAGGCAGAATGCTAAAATATTACAGTGATTTTTATTAATGTTTATCCGTATTAAGACATATGGTTTAAATAGAATTAAATACACCAAATAGCCCTAAAGATTTGTTTTCGTCATTTGCTTTACAAAAAAACCCATTACGTAATATTTGATCATTCAATTAATGCGACATTTATCGCCTACAAGATTTGATAGAAATCCTACTGTGTAGTTATCCCGGGGGGGTACTCCCTTATATGGCCTATACGGGGACGTGCCGCTGGACAGGGTATGGTTTTTGGCCTCTCTGCCCTGAACAGGGTATATAATTTCATGCGAGTCTGCCCTAAACAGGGTGTCTAAAATAAACCTGTCCTAAACAGAGTGTGTATTTTGTCGTTTGCCCTAAACAGGGTTTTAAAATAGAGGGTGTTGCCCTACACAGGGTGGGTATTTTAGGGTTTTTTTGCCCTAAACAGGGTCAGGGTTTCAAACCCTCAGCGCACCCCTATACCCAAACATGGGTCAAGTATCCCCCCCGGGGTAGTTATAATGAATACCAGGGCAGTTGCTGTGCGGCATGCTTTTTTCCGTAATTAAATGTTGTACAAGATGCCGCTACAAGGATGTGATAATATTCTCTCGAGATATCGAAAACAATTGGTTTGTGATATGTTGTCTGTCGATCTATAGTTGCACACTACAATACATGTTATGGTATTACATAATTTGGTGTTGTACTGTTGTATTTTTCTCCGCTTGACAATTAAGAAGTTTCGGTCGAACAATTCGCACTCCAATTAGCAAAGTTTCGTCTGGAAGACATAAAAGCCAACGAAAATAACAAACCTCACCAAACGTTCTTTGCCGAGCATTGGATAGTCAACGTTGGATAGCTCTGTTTTGTTTTCGTTCCACAGCCATGTCAATTTCAAGTGTTGTCTTCCTACTGCCATTAGCGTTTACGTTGGTCTTGGGTCAGTTATCTACACACCGACCAAATGTAAAAACACCTACTCCAGGCAAGTTTTAGAATTGTATAGTTTGCTCCATCTATTTTATTGCACTAAGTATAATTGCAGTTCATGGTCTTCGACCAAAGTTAACACGAAAAAGCCCTAGATCTAGAAATGTTATAATAGCAATATTATTTTATTGCAGCTATTGACAACTGCAAGCCCAATCCTTGTAAACATAAAGGAATTTGTACGAGCTCTCCGGAAGGTTACACATGTACCTGTTCACCTGGCTATAGAGGAGCTAACTGTGATAAAGGTTTGTAAAATTTATATTACTCACCAAGTTGCGATTTCCTTTTATTCGGCACTCAACTGTTCAATATCGGCCATACTTTAAGTTGCTGCAGTATAATAAACATCGTTTGACTGCCGAGATATATCCCAAACTTTATCAATTAGCTAGGAGGTGTGGTGGATTCAGTTTCTTCGTAAACTGATTGAGATTTCAGTAAACACATATGAAACCGGATGCATTCTAAACAGAGAAATCCTGTACAAGAATCTAATAGAGAGATCGGGGCCACAAGTATCTCGAGAAAACTACCATACATGATTTTGATATATTTCTCGGTTATCAAATAACTGAACTAAATTACTCGAGTTTACATTTGCGCAATATCTCGTGATACAAACGATACAAACAAGTTATAAACAATGCAAGCAATGGAACCAATGAAGTTTTGTAATGTGTGTAATCATAATTAATATTTTATTTTTCAGACGTCAATGAGTGCGCAAAACAAAATGGTGGATGTTCCCACACGTGCACCAACACAGAGGGAAGCTTCAGATGCTCATGCCCAGACCCCGAGCTGAATTTGGCGCCCGATCGTCGTACATGCATTGGTAAGAAACAAAACCACTCAATTTACGGCTCAACTTCTAAATCAATCATGAAATTCAAAATAAAAAAGATGGAATGTATATTTTAATGATAGAAAAAACAAATCGATATGATGTTCCATATGTGCATTTCAATTCAATCTCACTTCGGAAAATAACATTCTTAATCATATTCGGACGTGGCTTTTGTGGACTTTTGATTTTAACATTACATGTAGGTCAGAAAACCGCCAAAATTGACTCGAAAGTAATCAGAACCAATAAAATGATGATATATTCTAAAAACAGTTCCAACACAAATTTAGCAATTCTCAATAAAAATTCCAACTTTGGACGCATTGGCTGTCAAAATATGGTTGCCGTCTCAGGTGGTCTAAATAGAGTTAATTTCTTAGCATTTTAAATTCTGAAACTTAACTTGGAAATTTATTTGTTTAACTTTTGCAGCATCTGGTGTTTCTGTGGAATGCCGCCAAAACGACATGTTAATCACTCTTCCCAAAACCCTGCTCCTCGGTTTGAATCGTGAACATGTTACGCTCCGAGATGTAAACTGCGTTGCTACGGAAACAAAGACCCACTACACCCTTAAAACTGCACTCACAGGCTGTGGAACGACTAGAAGACATAGTAAAGGCACAGTCGTCTACAGTAACAGGGTCCTGGAAATTCCAGTAAAAGATGACGCCATTATAACAAGAGTTCGCGAGATTGAGATTCCATTCAGCTGTTATTACAAGAATTCTGGAGATGCTACCGCTGTTGGAGTGAAACCTGATATCAGGAAGCTGGTCTTTGATGAAGATGGAAAAGGAAACTTCACACTTACTCTGGATATGTTCCCAGATGACAAGTAAGTCAGAATTCAATTCCATTCAAGAACGTAAAACAAAAGTAGATCAATCCCTTAATCGTTGTTTTGTTTGTTACCGTTTCGGTGTTTATTTTTTTAACGATCGGTTATAAATATCAAGGCTTTCTATATTTTTTTAATTAATGTATAGTGTTTAACATGTATAGGTTATTGAATATTCAGGATAATCAAAGCATGAATAACGTAATTGAAAATTCCTGCATTCATCTGCAATACAATCAATTACATTTTTTTCGATACTTAAATTGAAATACAAGTACGTAGACGACGAGGTTAAATTAATCGAAACATTATCTAATAAAACCATTACGAAGAAACTTTTTTCCGTTGCTTGAAACGAGTTCTAACTCTCTTATCCGTAATTGTTCCCCCTTTTTAACCAGGTTTACACAAGCCTATACCGAAAGTGACTACCCCGTGCAGGTCAAACTAAGGCAGGATCTATACTTCCAAGCATCTGTGAAATCCAAGGACAAACGTCTGTCACTTTTAGTCGAGAACTGTCACGCCACACCTTCTCAGGATCGACAACATGATACCAAATATGACATCTTCAAGGACGGGTTAGTTGTAAACATAGGTTTGCTCAAACATAGTTAATAGAGGGAAATGGTTATGAAGCCCGGCAAACTTCAAAGGAGCAAACAAAGAGGCCAAGATTTATGTTGAAGGTCCATGACCCTAACCCTTTTGTTTTGCGCTCATACACTATGCATGAATTACGTAACCGAAACGTTTCTATTGGTTAGTTGCTTGAACACACGTAACCCGAACCTATTGTATTTTGTCAGGTTTTGTGCGCGGCCAAGGCCAAAAAAGCGAACACAAAGATATAACAAAGAACTTTGCCGCGCTTCATAACCATTTCGCTCTATTAACTATGGCTGAAATAAAATGGCGTTAAGTTGCTCCTATTATTTATCCAATTAATGTTTTGGCTTTCAAGCCATAATAGCCATTTACGTTGCATTTTTACCCTGTTTGGAAACGAGGGCTTGTACAAAATCATAAACAATTGATTTGTATGTGTAGATGAACAAGCAAGTAAAACTCTTATATTCATATGGAAGGGTTTCACCTGGGCCATGACTATTTCTAATTAAGTATCCAGAATTGAAAAATAAAGAATTTCCATATGCTACCTTCCTTTCGGTCTACTTTTAAATTGTGTGTAATTTACATTTATACGACAGTCATTTTGCATACGATGTTTTAATTTATAAACGGATTGAATAGCTGCAGAAATAAAATAATTAAAAACATATATTTAGAAATAAAAATAAATCCTTGATCGCTTAGATGTTCGAAGCATAAACAATGCATACCTTTGTTTAATGTGTAGGTGTCCTGTGGATGAAACGACCAGTGTTGTACCATCGACTAAAGGAGGGGTCTTCCGATTCACCTTAGAAGGCTTCAAGTTCATCGCTAAACACCCATTCGTGTTTGTCCACTGCCATATAAGGGTCTGTGACGCAAGGAACCCGAAATCCAGATGTGCCGAAGGATGTATTAAGGGAACTAGAAAGAGACGTGACGTCAGCAGTGATGATAAACTGTACCCGCTGGCACAAGGACCCCTGACAATTGATTCTGACATAAAGGAAATCAACGAAAAATCAACTCTGCACGGTAAATATATACCATGATTACCTTCCGAGCTTCCAAATATGACTAAATAACTAGAAAACAAGAACAAATTAATTTATCAATTTCAAAATGTGAACAATGTTTTAAATACACTTTAAAGTCGGAAACCACTCGAGATGAAGACAATACGGCTTTCTTGGTAGTTTAGCAAAAAAATTAAACCACAAATGCATCGGGACTTCATCATTAACGCCGATTTATGGTACATTTATTTATTTTGTATTCCATATTTTGAGAACCAAACATTTGCAGAATTAACACGACGACAACCGAAAATATAAATCTACTGATAATTTACTTGTATTTTATAATTTTATGTAATAGTAACTCAACACAATCCTTGTTTTTTTCATCAGGTATGACTCTCCCTGCAGTCCTTTCTATGGCGGTAATATCGGCGCTTTGCCTTGTGGGAATGGTTTGGTTATCTCGTAAGAAAACCAGCCAAGCCTCCATCTACACTCCACTGTCTATGACGTCAGAGGACTAGAACTGTGTCTACACTCCACTGTTGCTGACAACAAAAGACGAGAATGCACGAGCTCATAATTAACGTTGGCAATATAATTTGTGTTTGTACTTGATTTAAACAATCTGAACAAATAAAATATCAAATCTATGTGTAGTTCATTAATGCTTCTGCTTCCGTCGCTAATAGAAGAAACTATTTGCTCGAAATGGCAACTAGTTCAGGATAATCCTAAAATTCAAACCAAACGTTAACTATCGTAAGAATTGTAACACACAGCTTTCAATAAGAGTTATACAATAATATTGATTCTGGAATTAAAAGCGATCAAGAATTTGTCATTATCTGCGACTCGGAATTACAAAACTTTAACTTTACTTTGGGAAATTTTAGAATGATTCCTGCAATAATTAGTATACGTAACTGACTCTCTCTTGGTATACAGACTCTTTAACAATGTATATATAAAGTATTGAAACTTCTATGATGTGTAAGTATCAAGTATCCAAAAATATCGCGCGTCAATTATGACGTCATATCACGCCAAAAAATATTGGAACTCATGTCTTACTTTTTAGAAAAAAAAATCTAAAGAAAGTTCAGTAAGGATGCAGCAATAAGATTCTGCACACAATCCGAAAATCTCATTTAAACTAAACCGCTCCGCCGAAAAAAAAAAATGAGAAAAATAATTTAACTGCTGCTGGTGACTCGTTCATTAATTGAACTTTCAACATTTTTCACTTGAAGTAAGACTTACCCGAAACTGTTTAACTGGCCAAACGTTTGTTTAAATGTTTTTAAAGCATTATTATTGAGAATGTTTTTTGTTAGAAATTCATCGCAAGCTGAGTAGAGTCAAAACATGGGAGTATTACGCCATTTCCGAGTTCCCTTTTGCCTCGGTTTCAAAACGAGTCCAAGTGCGAAACCTTTCATTTGAAAATGAGTTTACTCACAAGTTCATTCAAATACAAATTAATCAAACTAATTTTCATATGAAAGGTTTCGCATTTAGACTCGTTTTGAAGCAGAGGCAAAAGGCAACTCGGAAATGGCCTATTGCATAAATTACTGAAGGCATGTTGCGAGTTCACTCATGGATGGTCCATGCAGGAGATTTGTCACGCTGTGAGCGTCACACTCTTGCCGATTGTGTTTTACAAAACTTACCAAAAGTCATTAAGCAGTGTTCCTCTATGGACTGTTTTAAATCAAGATTAAAAACTTTTCTTTTTAAGAGAGCGTTTTTAGATTGGGGTTTTTATGTACAAGACTGTAAAAAGCATTGAGACCTCGATGTGATGTGAAATGCGTTTTTAAGAACCTGTTTATTATTATTATTATTAAATATAACTTTTGACACCATTTTGTGTTGGTTAGGCTGGAGGACGCTTCAATCTCGTGGCTTTGAGAATATTCTGTCACTATTCAGCTCGATTTCCGATAATAATAATTGTTAATAATAATTGTTAATTATTATTATAAACGTGCATAATATCAAGTGCCGTATAGCTCTCATGAAAGAGAAAGTATCGCCCATTGGAAACATACAGTTCATCATTCCTAAAATCTAACATTTTGTAGCATTTTCACAGTTGAGCCTGCAGTAAAATGTTTTTTTTTTTACAAAAGTATGCAAACGAGGCTAACGGGTCAATACCAGATTGACCCATTCGCCTGGTTTGCATGTCAAACCGCTGACATATGTAATAACAGCGATTTATTTCAACTTGCCTAGAAAAAAAAACTGATAGAAAAAATATTTAGTAAACAGTCAATAAGAAAACATAGCTAAAAATTCAAGCAAAGCCTGTTATTTGCACATATCTGACCGTTTAATACTGCCCGGCGTCACTGCATCTCTCGGACTCATAAAAAGTATACAGCGGTTTGAAAACATCCTCCCACAACTGCATAGCGATCTCTTCATCGATTGTCTCCCATTGGACCTCAGACTCGAACCTTTTGAATCCAAGAGGCGACTCCTTCTGTAGTTCTTTCAGACTCTTTCGCCTCTTTACTGATCCATCCACGCTCCTTTGGATGTTACTTTCATCAACAGCTCCTTTTCTCGATACTTTACCAAGACAAAATTCCCCTTGATTATTTTATAGCGTCTCTGCATCTTTCGTCTGGCTGCTCTTTCGCCAGTTCGCTACTTTCGTTAAACAAGCTCCCATTTTAATTGGATCACTTTGGCCCACGTACCGTGCAAGTTCCCTGTGCAAACTTCGTAATGAATGCGAAACAAACAGAATTCTCATCGATTTGGCAACTGGTGTTGTTGTCAGGCAATATTCTGTACGTCACGTTAGACTGGAACTAGCTTGCAATCGAGGCTCATGCGGGGGAATCTTTTCAAATGCAAATATTTTAATGATATTTCCCCGCATGGGCCTCGATTGCAAGCTAGTTCCAGTCCAACCATGAGAATACGAATATTGTCTATTTAACAGTGTAAAGATTAAATTTATCTCAGTGGGATTGAAACCAATGTAATTCACTCTCCTTTATAATAAAAATAGGTTTTTAATAGTTATATTTACTATCTGGACTCCGAGGACTCAAAATAAAGTAGCCACCGAAAAGCAAATAGAATTGCGAAACTCAAGTAAGATAAATAATTAGAGGAAATTGAAATTATGTAAATTATATCAACTTTCACACCTTCGGAACCTAGAACTATTTTCGCATTGCAAATGAATGCTCTGAAAGCACGTACAAGGATATATTTAAAATGAACTGTTACATAACATCAAATGCGATTAACTTCAGAATTTTAACCTCGATTCTACTTGGGTTCAAAAAAGTGAAGTAACACTTCCTGAATATATAAGAAATGCAACATGTAGTTTCTCCTTACACGACAGAAATAAACAGTGGCCGATTACATCACTGAAAAATTATATAATGATAACAATGGAAATAAAACATTATTTTACAACTCTAATTTGTTTGCTATAAAATGAATTACTTTCGGATATGTTGATATTGTGGGACATCAACAGTAAGAACAAAATATTGCGTGATGTGTATGTAGTATTTACAGTAATATATCGCCTAGAAAAAAAATAAAATTATCTTTATAGCAAAGGTGTATATGTACATTATATTCAGTCAATAAGAAAATAAGAAGCATATAATATGCCTGTATGCATGTGATTTGCACTAATCCTCCTGTTTAAAAGTCTAGTTTACATAGTCAGACGTCCCTTTACTGTGCATTTCTCGTACACGCAAAAAGTGTACAGCGGTTTGAAAACATCCTCCCACAATTGCATGGCAATATCCTGGTCAATTGTCTGCCATTGGACTTCGGACTCGAACCTTTTGAATCCAAGAGGCGACTCTATCTGCAATTCTTTCAGACTCTTTCGCCTCTTCACTGATCCATCCGCGTTTCTTAGGATGTTGCCTTCATCAGCTCCTTTACCAAGACAAAATCCTTCTTGATTCTTCTGTAGTTTCTCTACACCTTTTGTCTGACTGCTCTTTCGTTTCGCTACTTTCGTTAAACGTGCTCCCATTTTTGATTACTTTCCTCCTTCTACTCTGTGCAAGTTGCGTGCATGTAGGGCGCTTTGCGATTTAACGCTAGATGTCAATTGTCAGCAAGAGAGTTTGATGTAAGAGAAGCATTTTACCATATATGGGCCTCTTCTAATAACATTTGTTCGTCTATTTTTAATTTTCAAGTCGTGGTTGAGCTATTTGAAGAACGCTATCTGATTGGTCAATTCGATTGACGTCATAGTTCTAAAAACAAAATGGCGCCCTCAGAGTCCAATGTATGTTTAACTTAACTCCGGAGATGCGGTCAGCGGTAGTACACATGACAACGGGAACAGATGGCGACGTCAGCAGTGATGATAAACTGTACCCGCTGGCACAAGGACCCCTGACAATTGATGCTGACATAAAGGAAATCAACGAAAAATCAACTCTGCACGGTAAATATATACTATTATAATATACTAACCATGGGATAATGCATTTTCAAGCAATTTGATTGGTTCCCTACTCATGGTCTCAGAGGCATTATACCCTCTCTACCTTATTTGGAAATGCCGCGAAGTTCAAATGTTTTTGTCTCGGGGAAAAAATGGCGGAATATTTTCGTATTTTTCGTTTCTTCTGAGAAATTCGACATTTTCCCTGCAATTTGTATATTATAAAACAATTATTCGCCTCAGGCTCGTGAATATTGGTGAATATTCCCCTCGACTTCGTCTCGGGGAATATTCCCCAATATTCACTTCGCCTTCGGCGAATAATTGTTAATTATCTTCCGAGCTTCCAAATATGACTAAATAACTAGAAAACAAGAACAAATTAATTTATCAATTTCAAAATGTGAACAATATTTTAAATACACTTTAAAGTCGGAAACCACTCGAGATGAAGACAATACGGCTTTCTTGGTAGTTTAGCAAAAAAATTAAACCAAAAATGCATCGGGACTTCATCATTAACGCCGATTTATGGTACATTTATTTATTTTGTATTCCATATTTTGAGAACCAAACATTTGCAGAATTAACACGACGACAACCGAAAATATAAATCTACTGATAATTTACTTGTATTTTATAATTTTATGTAATAGTAACTCAACACAATCCTTGTTTTTTTCATCAGGTATGACTCTCCCTGCAGTCCTTTCTATGGCGGTAATATCGGTGCGTTGCCTTGTGGGAATGGTTTGGTTATCTCGTAAGAAAACCAGCCAAGCCTCCATCTACACTCCACTGTCTATGACGTCAGAGGACTAGAACTGTGTCTACACTCCACTGTTGCTGACAACAAAAGACGAGAATGCACGAGCTCATAATTAACGTTGGCAAATAATTTGTGTTTGTACTTGATTTAAACAATCTGAACAAATAAAATATCAAATGTATACTCGTGTAGTTAATGCTTCTGCTTCCGTTGCTAATAGAAGAAACTATTTGCTCGAAATTGCAACTATTTCAGGATAATCCTAAAATTCAAACCGCAGAAAAATGCGTGATGGTACTTTCAGCAACGTCAACTATCGTAAGAATTGTAACACACGGCTTTCAATAAGAGTTATACAATAATGATGATTCTGGAATAAAAAGCGATCAAGAATTTGTCATTATCTGCGATTCGGAATTACAAAACTTAATTTTAGAATGATTCCTGCAATAATTAGTATACGTAACTGACTCTCTCTTGGTATGCAGACCCTTTAACATTGTATATACAAAGTATTGAAACTTATATGATGTGTAAGTATCAAGTATCGAAAAATATCGCGCGTCAATTATGACGTCATATCACGCCAAAAAATATTGGAACTCAAGTCTCGCTTGTTAGAAAAAAAATCGAAAGAAAGTTCAGTAAGGATGCAGCAATAAGATTCTGGAAGAAGCTCTGCACACAATCCGAAAATCTCATTTAAACTAAACCGCTCCGCCGAAAAAAAAAATGAGAAAAATAATTTAACTGCTGCTGGTGACTCGTTGATTTGAACTTTCAACATTTTTCACTTGAAGTAAGACTTACCCGAAACTGTTTAACTGGCCAAACGTTTGTTTAAATATTTTTAAAGCATTATTATTGAGAATGTTTTTTGTTATAAATTCATCGCAAGCTGAGTAGAGTCAAAGCATGCGAGTAATACGCCATTTCCGAGTTGCCTTTACATCGGTTTCAAAACGAGTCCAAGTGCGAAACCTTTTATTTGAAAATGAGTTTACTCACAAGTTCATTCAAATACAAATCAAACTAATTTTCATATGAAAGGTTTCGCATTTAGACTCGTTTTGAAGCAGAGGCAAAAGGCAACTCGGAAATGGCCTATTGCATAAATCACTGAAGGCATGTCGCGAGTTCACTCATGGATGGTCCATGCAGGAGATTTGTCACGCTGTGAGCGTCACACTCTTGCCGATTGTGTTTTACAAAACTTACCAAATGTCATTAAACAGTGTTCCTCTGTGGACTGTTTTAAATCAAGATTAAAAACTTTTCTTTTTAAGAGAGCGTTTTTAGATTGGGGTTTTTATGTACAAGACTGTAAAAAGCATTGAGACCTCGATGTGATGTGAATTGCGTTTTTAAGAACCTGTTTATTATTATTATTATTAAATATAACTTTTGACACCATTTTGTGTTGGTTAGGCTGGAGGACGCTTCAATCTCGTGGCTTTGAGAATATTCTGTCACTATTCAGCTCGATTTAGGATAATAAATTAATTATTATTATAAACGTGCATAATATCAAGTGCCGTATAGCTCTCATGAAAGAGAAAGTATCGCCCATTGGAAACATACAGTTCATCATTCCTAAAATCTAACATTTTGTAGCATTTTCACAGTTGAGCCTGCAGTAAAATGTTATTTTTTTTACAAAAGTATGCAAACGAGGCTAACGGGTCAATACCAGATTGACCCATTCGCCTGGTTTGCATGTCAAACCGCTGACATATGTAATAACAGCGATTTATTTCAACTTGCCTAGAAAAAAAGAACTGATAGAAAAAATATTTAGTGAAACTAAGAATAAGCAGCCACAAACCAGTAAGATTGAAACCGGTAGATTAATGACCAAATATCCTGGTGTGACAGACTTTGCACTCTTTGTGGACTCCAAGATTAAATTCATTTTTGTGTGTGTTTCATTGTCCTATTTATTCATTTTAATTAGATAATAAAATTGATAATAGATTCCCGAGCTTGTTACCACTCACAAAATTAATGATACAGTATAAGAACTCCGCTGATTATTTTATGATGCAGTTGGTCAAGTTCATTTCCTCCTGTTTTGATCTGTGAAACTAATTGTCATCAGTCCAGTTTGATAATATATAAATATTTAATTATCATTTCATTGTAGTTTGTTGTTGTTGTGTTTATTATGTGTCTTTTTTTTGTTCGTTGACATTCTATCAGTATTATTCTACGCTTTTGCAATACTGTAGTGATTTATGGTCATATGTGCAAAAGCTTATTGATGTCGTTGTTGTTGTTGATTCGCTAAATAGCACGTGGAATATTAATGAGAAGACGAGGGACACGCAATAAACGTGTGGCACGCTTGTTGCACGCCTGTTGCACGTGAATGATTTACTTACATGCCAGTATCGGTTATCGGTTAATAATGCTCAACCCTACTAGTCAGACCGTGGGGACGGAAGGCTGACACTAAGGAGGGCCTATTTACCTGGAGAGAAGTTGTCCCTGGTAGGAGGGTTACCCCCCCCCCCCCCCCCCCCCCCCTGTCCCCCGAGCCAACTTTGTGATTTCTTATGTAAACGGTTCGCTGCTATTTATAAAGAAATGTATGAAAAGTTATCCCGCCCGGGGTGGCTCGGTATGGAGGGTGACCCTCCTACCAGGGACAAGTTTTCTCCATATAAACAGGCTCTAAAGCAAAAGGGCAGGTTCAGTGGGCTATATTTCTGAATCGAAATATAATACATGGACATGTATAATACATAGGAAAGTAATAATACATAGGAAAGTTTTTAAACAATAATTTTTTAAATGATTTTATTTATTTATGTACTTGTGCTGTAAGCGCATTGAGTTTTTTAAATGCGCCTATAAAAAACATTATTATTATATTATTATTATATTATGGACGCGCGTAGATATGGAATTTATCTTCGAGTGTTTAACACGATATCTCACGAGTGAGCGCACTACAAGCATAATTTCACTTCCTATACGCTCAACTACAAATTTGCGCTGAATTAAACTGAACTTGGGCTGCTCTTAGCCACCAATTTTTTTCAGTTGAATGGAGTAAAGGCCATCGATTTGTTCCCCTCCCCCATCAACCCCCCCCCCCCCCCCTCCGATTCCACACCCCACCCATCTCTCATGTTTTTATGTTGTTTTGTTTTTTGCCCACACCGCAAGAACTCAAACCAAAGAAGTCACCGACAAGCCAATAGAATTTCACCGACTTTCCTAAGATAAAGAATGGAGGAAATTGAAAATATGTAAATGATATCACGTTCACTCCTTTAGAGCCTAGAGCCAAATGACCGTTTTTTTGAACAAGCACGTACGTGCTTTATACTGAGTTCAAAGGTGTATAGTAACATACGTTCTTAATAATTATATAGCCAAAGAAACATCTAGTTCTTTTTTTAAATTTTTTTATTAATCACACTTCAAACACTTACATTTTACATCACGTTTACATTGAATTGCACTATACAGTTACTGAGGGACAACAACAGCAACTGACCAAAAAAAAACATTACTTGAAGTGTAGCATTTACAGTCAGACGGTCAGTCCTCGCTAGCGACAATTATATTCGCCTTATACCGACATATACATTATAAACAGTCAATAAGAAAACATAGCTAAAAATTCGAGCAAAGCCTGTTATTTGCACATATCTGACAGTTTAATACTGCCCGGCGTCACTGCATCTCTCGGACTCATAAAAAGTATACAGCGGTTTGAAAACATCCTCCCACAACTGCATAGCGATCTCTTCATCGATTGTCTCCCATTGGACCTCAGACTCGAACCTTTTGAATCCAAGAGGCGACTCCTTCTGTAGTTCTTTCAGACTCTTTCGCCTCTTTACTGATCCATCCACGCTCCTTTGGATGTTGCTTTCATCAACAGCTCCTTTTCTCGATACTTTACCAAGACAAAATTCTCCTTGATTATTTTGTAGCGTCTTTGCATCTTTCGTCTGGCTGCTCTTTCGCCAGTTCGCTACTTTCGTTAAACAAGCTCCCATTTTAATTGGATCACTTTGGCCCACGTACCGTGCAAGTTCCCTGTGCAAACTTCGTAATGAATGCGAAACAAACAGAATTCTCATCGATTTGGCAACTGGTGTTGTTGTCAGGCAATATTCTGTACCTCACGTTAGACTGGAACTAGCTTGCAATCGAGGCTCATGCGGGGGAATCTTTTCAAATGAAAATATTTTAATGATATTTACCCGCATGGGCCTCGATTGCAAGCTACTTCCAGTCCAACCGTGAGAATACGAATATTGTCTATTTAACAGTGTAAAGATTAAATTTATCTCAGTGGGATTGAAACCCATGTAATTCACTCTCCTTTATAATAAAAATAGGTTTTTAATAGTTATATTTACTATCTGGACTCCGAGGACTCAAAATAAAGTAGCCACCGAAAAGCAAATAGAATTGCGAAACTCAAGTAAGATAAATAATTAGAGGAAATTGAAATTATGTAAATTATATCAACTTTCACACCTTCGGAACCTAGAACTAATTTCGCATTGCAAATGAATGCTCTGAAAGCACGTACAAGGATATATTTAAAATGAACTGTTACATAACATCAAATGCGATTAACTTCAGAATTTTAACCTCGATTTCTACTTGGGTTCAAAAAAGTGAAGTAACACTTCCTGAATATATAAGAAATGCAACATGTAGTTTCTCCTTACACGACAGAAATAAACAGTGGCCGGTTACATCACTGAAAAATTATATAATGATAACAATGGAAATAAAACATTATTTTTACAACTCTAATTTGTTTGGTATAAAATGAATTACTTTCGGATATGTTGCCATTGTGGAACATCAACAGTAAGAACAAAATATTGCGTGATGTGTATGTTAGTATTTACAGTAATATATCGCTTAGAAAAAAAATAAAATTATCTTTATAGCAAAGGTGTATATGTACATTATATTCAGTCAATAAGAAAATAAGAAACATATAATATGCCTGTATGTGATTTGCACTAATCCTCCTGTTTAAAAGTCTGGTTTACATAGTCAGACGTCCCTTCACTGTGCATTTCTCGTACACGCAAAAAGTGTACAGCGGTTTTGAAAACATCCTCCCACAATTGCATGGCAATATCCTGGTCAATTGTCTGCCATTGGACTTCGGACTCGAACCTTTTGAATCCAAGAGGCGACTCTATCTGCAATTCTTTCAGACTCTTTCGCCTCTTCACTGATCCATCCGCGTTTCTTAGGATGTTGCCTTCATCAGCTCCTTTACCAAGACAAAATCCTTCTTGATTCTTCTGTAGTTTCTCTACACCTTTTGTCTGGCTGCCCTTTCGCCAGTTCGCTACTTTCGTTAAACAAGCTCCCATTTTGGATCAATTTGGCCCACGTACCGTGCAAGTTCCCTGTGCAAACTTCGTAATGAATGCGAAACAAACAGAATTCTCATCGATTTGGCAACTGGTGTTGTTGTCAGGCAATATTCTGTACGTCACGTGCATTTATTGATTTCGCTAAATAACACGTGGAATACTAATGCGAATGGAATAGACACGCGCGGATATGCAGCGGCACGCTTGTTGCACGTGAGTGATTTACTTGCATGTCAGTGTTGAAATGGTTAACCCTATTCAGACCATGGGGACGGAAGGCTAGCTGTTTAGCACTATAGTAAAAGGGCAGGTTTACTGCCTTATACCTCAGCTACCAATAGCGACGTTTTTGACGATTTTACGAAGATTTCCGAAGATTTCCGAATGTTGTCCGATAGTTGTGAGAACATTTCTGAACATTACCGAAGACTTGATTACCGAAGTTTGCCAGATATAGTAAAAGGGAGATCCGAAAATGTTTCGAGTTAATATTGTCGCATTTTGGCTCATTTAGCATTAAAACATGGTAAAGGCTTCAGCAAAAGTGACGCGTCTACGATATCTTCACAGGTGAAATATATCGTAATAGAAAATATTCGTATTCTCACGGTTTAGACTGGTACTAGCTTGCAATCGAGGCTCATGCGGGGGAATCTTTTCAAATGAAAATATTTTAATGATATTTACCCGCATGGGCCTCGATTGCAAGCTACTTCCAGTCCAACCGTGAGAATACGAATATTGTCTATTTAACAGTGTAAAGATTAAATTTATCTCAGTGGGATTGAAACCCATGTAATTCACTCTCCTTTATAATAAAAATAGGTTTTTAATAGTTATATTTACTATCTGGCCTCCGAGGACTCAAATTAAAGCAGCCATCGAAAAGCAAATAGAATTTCGAAACTTAAAGTGCCCATAACCTTTTTTATTTTATTTTCTCATTGCATCTAAACATCACCCAAGAAAATTCTGCGAAAAAAATTTGCGATTTGCAGAAAACGCGAATTGTTTATGAATTTTATAAAACTTTCAAATTTGCCGCCATTTTGGATCACCATTTGCTTTAGTCTCCCCTGGGTCCTTCTCGGTTCACAAAGGATCTGTGACGTAGATTAAGGAACACGTGACATCAGACAAAGGAACTGTGACGAAGATTAAGGAACACGTGGCTTCAAAACAAAGGAATTGTGACGTAGATTCAGGAAAATGTGAGCCCGTCGGCCTTCTTACAGCGGGACGGGTATACCAAACAAAAATAGGATTTTGAAGATTTGAAACATTCATAAAAAATTCGCATTTTCTGCAAATCGCAAACTTTTTTCGCAGAAATTCCTTGGGTAATGTTTAGATTCAGATGAGAAAATAAAAAAAAAGGTTATGGGCACTTTAAGTAAGGTAAAGAATTAGAGGAAATTGAAATTATGCAAATTTTATTATTTCACACCTTTGGAACCTAGAACTAATTTCGCATTGCAAATGAATGCTCCGAAAGCACGTACAAGGATATATTTAAAATGAAATGAGTTACATAACATCAAATGCGATTAACTTCAGAATTTTAACCTCGATTCTACTTGGGTTCAAAAAGTGAAGTAACACTTCCTGAATATATAAGAAATGCAACATGTAGTTTCCTTACACGACAGAAATAAACAGTGGCCGATTACATCAATAAATATCATAATGATAACAATGGAAATAAAACATTATTTTACAACTCTAATTTGTTTGCTATAAAATGAATTACTTTCGGATATGTTGATATTGTGGGACATAAACAGTAAGAACAAAATATTGCGTGATGTGTATGTAGTATTTACAGTAATATATCGCCTAGAAAAAAAAATAAAATTATCTTTATAGCAAAGGTGTATATGTACATTATATTCAGTCAATAAGAAAATAAGAAACATATAATATGCCTGTATGCATGTGATTTACACTAATCCTCCTGTTTAAAAGTCTGGTTTACATAGTCAGACGTCCCTTTACTGTGCATTTCTCGTACACGCAAAAAGTGTACAGCGGTTTGAAAACATCCTCCCACAATTGCATGGCAATATCCTGGTCAATTGTCTGCCATTGGACTTCGGACTCGAACCTTTTGAATCCAAGAGGCGACTCTATCTGCAATTCTTTCAGACTCTTTCGCCTCTTCACTGATCCATCCGCGTTTCTTAGGATGTTGCCTTCATCAGCTCCTTTACCAAGACAAAATCCTTCTTGATTCTTCTGTAGTTTCTCTACACCTTTTGTCTGACTGCTCTTTCGTTTCGCTACTTTCGTTAAAACGTGCTCCCATTTTTGATTACTTTCCTCCTTCTACTCTGTGCAAGTTGCGTGCATGTAGGGCGCTTTGCGATTTAATGCTATATGTCAATTGTCAGCAAGAGAGTTTGATGTAAGAGAAGTATTTTACCATATATGGGCCTCTTCTAATAACATTTGTTCGTCTATTTTTAATTTTCAAGTCGTGGTTGAGCTATTTGAAGAACGCTATCTGATTGGTCAATTCGATTGACGTCATAGTTCTAAAAACAAAATGGCGCCCTCAGAGTCCAATGTATGTTTAACTTAACTCCGGAGATGCGGTCAGCGGTAGTACACATGACAACGGGAACAGATGGCGGCTGGTTTCTCTAAAGTATTTGCTCGATTTTCGTTCTTTTTTTATGCTGCTGGTGTTTACTTGATGCAGAAGAAACGTCGATATGAATACCTACACTCGTTTTACCGACTTTAACAGAAAACATACTTGTATTTCGGCTAACTGGCTGCGGTAATCAAAGCAAGAATATTTTGGACTCTACCGCCATAATTTGTCTTTGTTGAGGAAGTGAAGCTGTGGAAATAATGCCGTAAAGTGAAAGGGTTTAAATTTAAATTTCTACCCTTTTGAATGATATCAGTTAATTTGTATTCCTGGATGAGACAAAAAAGTCGAAATTTTTTAACTTTGAATTATGCAACCTCGTTCCCAGGGTCTCTCATCTTCCCGCCCCCTGGAGCGAGAGAAGAGAGACCCTGGTCTTGTCTGGTCACGTGTGTCCCAGAATCTGGGATGTAGCAAATAAAAGATTAGTGGGAGGGGCAGATGAGTGTGAAATTTGTCTCCACTTTGCCTAGGGGTGAGCGGAAAGTGTTGTAAATCGAAATAACCGCATGTTCCGAGACGCCAAAAAGACGATTAACGGACGATTAAATATTTTTGTAGCCTTCAAGACCGCGATCAAGGAAAGCTAGGGTTCTTAGATGGTCTTAGATGTATCGAAAGATCGCCATCTGTACACTGCTGTACAACGCTCATTTGATCAAGATCTGCGAAGACGAAGGAGTCGAAAGCGAATCCAGGACAGGAAAGGGATAAAGAAAATCTTTATAGCTTTTATTTATTCGGCGGCGATTTTTTACTTGATTCTTTATTCTGTATTCGGTATCGTGTATTTCGTCGCTACCGGCGGCGTTGCGAATATGATAAAAGGTGACAAAATGATCACCGACCAGAGCAAGTCTCCGCGATCGTCAAGAAAATTCAACCCAACTCCAGGTAAATTACGTACTGTTGATTGTTTCTGTTTGTTTTTATTGCACTCGCCTTACCTTTACCCTTTTAGGATATATCTTTTAAAAACAGGAAAACTCGATATGCAACGTGCATTCACTTTGTTTTACATTTATGCGATGTGTACGTGATGTATTAGATTTTGCAGCGCTTAGACTAAGAGTCAGCGACTCGCAAAATATAAGCTTGGTTTATTAAACTTGAATTAAGCCCATGGTGTCTTAATATTTTTCTTTCCTCTTTGTGGAAATGTTCAGACGTCAGTGTAATTTTATATAATGATGACGCCTTGACAATTGACTCCGATACGACATTGACCTTTCGAGACCTTGCCTGCCGTGGAGCAGCGCTAGCGCGCTGGAAATTCATCGATTTTCCGTAGACATCTCGGCCATAGTAAATTGTCTCTAAACATTGGAGTAACTGCTGCAAACAGCGAACTGAAGACTGCTGTATAAAAACATCGCTTGCCTGTGAACAGTGGCCGTTAGCTTCTGGCCTCGTTTTGTTGTCGACAAAAGAAAGCGCGACAAAGATTCGTAATTGTAGGAGCCCTCCCTGGGGTTTGAAAATGTCAATTAGACACGTGACCAGACCAGACCAGGGTCTCTCTTCTCTCGCTCCAGGGGGCGGGAAGATGAGAGACCCTGGGAACGAGGTTGTGAATTATGGCCGTGACAATCCAATGGCGGGTTTGTGTAAAGTTGCTCCGTCCGTATCTCTCGGCATGCCGGAGTGCCAATAACTATCATTACACAGATTTAGGTAACTATATCCTTATACTATTCCGAAAAATAACAGATGTTCTCAAAATAACTGAGTCAGAATTTCGAGAAATGTTGGTTTTTGCTGCATCACTTGAACCGCTTCTTGTACATTGACGTTCGTGTTGTTCTGTTTGAGATGCTGTAAGTAAAAAAATTTAAAATACTTTACCTTATATTTTTAGTAGGTTGATATATATATTACTGGTGTAACTTTTAGGTTCTGTCGATAAATATACGCTCCGTGGCAATCGTTCAAATATGAGCTAATTTGGGCATCGTTAAAGGCCTCAGTGTTTTGGGGATTTTGGGTGTCGATGACTTACTTTCGCCTCGAAATCTCGAGTATTATCAAGAATCGAAACCAAAGAAATGTGTTTTCTTCTATTAGTTCAGAAACGTGATGGACATATTACTATTGTAAAAAAGGGACAGTTTTCATTTTTTTTAACAGCAAGCAAGTATATGTTACAATATGTAAGCTTTAAGAAGGAAAAACACGCAATACAAATATTTTTTGTTTGCAAATGTTATTTTACTCCACATGGGTACCCTGTGGTAAAAGCTCAAAATCTTTAATGCAAAATTTTGGCAAGTTCCACCGAGCGGATTTTGGGGGATTTTTAGTATGTTGCTAAGTGGACCACCCTCGAATGCATGGAGGTGAGAAAAATTATGTTGCAATTTGTTTGATGTTAAACCGTAGATTGACTGGACTATATCTTATATGAGCTTTGTTCTGTAGAGAAAATGTAAAGGAAATCGAAATTTTGATCCAGATTGATCATGAGTGGCCGATTGATTCTTAGGCGGACAGCCCACAGTGTTAACTTCCATCGTTGAAATCATTAGTATTTTTGGACACGAGATTATGCATTATACAAGATGTTTACCAATAGACCGTATTCATAAATGGCGGCCGATTAATTATTCTTTTATATTCATGCTAATATTCATGTTAGTATGGGCAATAAGGAGGCTGTGGAGGTTGTTTAGGACGTTTAGCGTGAATATTAAATAATTGAATAATTGAATAATTAATCCATCGTCATTTATGAATAAGGGCCCAGTTGTTCGAAAGCCGATTAACGCTAATCCAGTATTAACAAATAATCGAGGTTTCAATTTCTCCTATATAAATGTGGTTTTCCATGATAATATTTTGTGGAGTTTGACATTAGTCAAAGTCAAAACTGAAGAGCAAGAAATATAAACAGAAAATCTCACTGAAAAGTTACAAAACTGAAATAAAAATTCACGCTCATCCAGAATTAGCTTAATCGTGCTTTGTACAACCGGGCCAAGGTCTATAGGTTGTGCCAATGTATACTCGTGTAGTTAATGCTTCTGCTTCCGTTGCTAATAGAAGAAACTATTTGCTCGAAATTGCAACTATTTCAGGATAATCCTAAAATTCAAACCGCAGAAAAATGCGTGATGGTAGTATCAGAAACGTCAACTATCGTAAGAATTGTAACACGCGGCTTTCAATAAGAGTTATACAATAATGATTATTCTGGAATAAAAAGCGATCAAGAATTTGTCATTATCTGCGACTAGGAATTACAAAACTTAATTTTAGAATGATTCCTGCAATAATTAGTATACGTAACTGACTCTCTCTCTTTAACATTGTATATACAAAGTATTGAAACTTATATGATGTGTAAGTATCAAGTATCCAAAAATATCGCGTGTCAATTATGACGTCATATCACGCCAAAAAATATTGGAACTCAAGTCTCGCTTGTTAGAAAAACAATCGAAAGAAAGTTCAGTAAGGATGCAGCAATAAGATTCTGCCACACAATCCGAAAATCTCTTTTAAACTAAACCACTCCGCCGAAAAAAAAAAAAAAAATGAGAAAAATAATTTAGCGCTAGCTGCTGCTGGTGACTCGTTCATTAATTGAACATTCAACATTTTTCACTTGAAGTAAGACTTACCCGAAACTGTTTAACTGGCCAAACGTTTGTTTAAATGTTTTTAAAGCATTATTATTGAGAATGTTTTTTGTTAGAAATTCATCGCAAGCTGAGTAGAGTCAAAACATGGGAGTAATACGCCATTTCCGAGTTCCCTTTTGCCTCGGTTTCAAAACGAGTCCAAGTGCGAAACCTTTCATTTGAAAATGAGTTTACTCACAAGTTCATTCAAATACAAATCAAACTAATTTTCATATGAAAGGTTTCGCATTTAGACTCGTTTTGAAGCAGAGGCAAAAGGCAGCTCGGAAATGGCCTATTGCATAAATTACTGAAGGCATGTCGCGAATTCATTCATTGAGCGTCACACTCTTGCCGATTGTGTTTTACAAAACTTACCAAATGTCATTAAACAGTGTTCCTCTGTGGACTGTTTTAAATCAAGATTAAAAACTTTTCTTTTTAAGAGAGCGTTTTTAGATTGGGGTTTTTGTGTACAAGACTGTAAAAAGCATTGAGACCTCGATGTGATGTGAAATGCGTTTATAAGAACCTGTTTATTATTATTATTAAATATAACTTTTGACACCATTTTGTGTTGGTTAGGCTGGAGGACGCTTCAATCTCGTGGCTTTGAGAATATTCTGTCACTATTCAGCTCGATTTCGGATAATAATAATAATTGTTAATAATAATTGTTAATTATTATTATAAACGTGCATAATGTCAAGTGCCGTATAGCTCTCATGAAAGAGAAAGTATCGCCCATTGGAAACATACAGTTCATCATTCCTAAAATCTAACATTTTGTAGCATTTTCACAGTTGAGCCTGCAGTAAAATGTTATTTTTTTTATAAAAGTATGCAAACGAGGCTAACGGGTCAATACCAGATTGACCCATTCGCCTGGTTTGCATGTCAAACCGCTGACATATGTAATAACAGCGATTTATTTCAACTTGCCTAGAAAAAAGAACTGATAGAAAAAATATTTAGTGAAACTAAGAATAAGCAACCACAAACCAGTAAGATTGGAACCGGTGGATTAATGACCAAATATCCTGGTGTGAAAGACGTTGCACTCTTTGTGGACTCGAAGATTAAATTCATTTTTGTGTGTGTTTCATTGTCCCATTTATTCATTTTAATTAGATAATAAAATTGATAATAGATTCTCGAGCATGTTACCACTCACAAAATTAATGATACAGTATAAGAACTCCGCTGATTATTTTATGATGCAGTTGGTCAAGTTCATTTCCTCCTGTTTTGATCTGTGAAACTAATTGTCATCAGTCCAGTTTGATAATATATAAATATTTAATTATCATTTCATTGTAGTTTGTTGTTGTTGTGTTTATTATGTGTCTTTTTTTGTTCGTTGACATTCTATCAGTATTATTCTACGCTTTTGCAATACTGTAGTGATTTATGGTCATATGTGGCAAAAGCTTATTGATGTCGTTGTTGTTGTTGATTCGCTAAATAGCACGTGGAATATTAATGAGAAGACGAGGGACACGCAATAAACGTGTGGCACGCTTGTTGCTCGCCTGTTGCACGTGAATGATTTACTTACATGCCAGTATCGGTTATCGGTTAATAATGCTCAACCCTACTAGTCAGACCGTGGGGACGGAAGGCTGACACTAAGGAGGGCCTATTTACCTGGAGAGAAGTTGTCCCTGGTAGGAGGGTTACCCCCCCCCCCCCCCCCCCCCCCCCCTGTCCCCCGAGCCAACTTTGTGATTTCTCATGTAAACGGTTCGCTGCTATTTATAAAGAAATGTATGAAAAGTTATCCCGCCCGGGGTGGCTCGGTATGGAGGGTGACCCTCCTACCAGGGACAAGTTTTCTCCATATAAACAGGCTCTAAAGCAAAAGGGCAGGTTCAGTGGGCTATATTTCTGAATCGAAATATAATACATGGACATGTATAATACATAGGAAAGTAATATAATACATAGGAAAGTTTTTAAACAATAATTTTTTTAAATGATTTGATTTATTTATGTACTTGTGCTGTAAGCGCATTGAGTTTTTTAAATGCGCCTATAAAAACATTATTATTATATTATTATTATATTATGGACGCGCGTAGATATGGAATTTATCTTCGAGTGTTTAACACGATATCTAACGAGTGAGCGCACTACAAGCATAATTTCACTTCCTATACGCTCAACTACAAATTTGCGCTGAATTAAACTGAATTTGGGCTGCTCTTAGCCACCAATTTTTTTCAGTTGAATAGAGTAAAGGCCATCGATTTGTTCCCCTCCCCCAAACACCCCCCCCCCCCCCTCCGATTCCCCACCCCACCCATCTCTCATGTTTTTATGTTGTTTTGTTTTTTGCTCACACCGCAAGAACTCAAACTAAAGAAGTCACCGACAAGCCAATAGAATTTCACCGACTTTCCGAAGATAAAGAATTGGAGGAAGTTGAAAATATGTAAATGATATCACGTTCACTCCTTTAGAGCCTAGAGCCAAATGACCGTTTTTTTGAACAAGCACGTACGTGCTTTATACTGAGTTCAAAGGTGTAAAGTAAGTACGTTCTTAATAATTATATAGCCAAAGAAACATGTAGTTCTTTTTAATAATCTTTATTAATCACACTTCAAACACTTACATTTTACATCACGTTTACATTGAATTGCACTATACAGTTACTGAGGGACAACAACAGCAACTGACCAAAAAAAAAAACATTACTTGAAGTGTAGCATTTACAGTCAGACGGTCAGTCCTCGCTAGCGACAATTATATTCGCCTTATACCGACATATACATTATAAACAGTCAATAAGAAAACATAGCTAAAATTCGAGCAAAGCCTGTTATTTGCACATAGCTGACCGTTTAATACTGCCCGGCGTCACTGCATCTCTCGGACTTATAAAAAGTATACAGCGGTTTGAAAACATCCTCCCACAACTGCATAGCGATCTCTTCATCAATTGTCTCCCATTGGACCTCAGACTCGAACCTTTTGAATCCAAGAGGCGACTCCTTCTGTAGTTCTTTCAGACTCTTTCGCCTCTTTACTGATCCATCCACGCTTCCTTTGGATGTTGCCTTCATCAACAGCTCCTTTTCTCGATACTTTACCAAGACAAAATCCCTCTTGATTTTTTTGTAGCTTCTCTGCATCTTTCGTCTGGCTGTTCTTTCGCCAGTTCGCTACCTTCGTTAAACAAGCTCCCATTTTGGATCACTTTGGTCCACGTACCGTGCAAGTTCCCTGTGCAAACTTCGTAATGAATGCGAAACAAACAGAATGCTCAGCGATTTAGCAACTGGTGTTGTTGTCAGGCAATATTCTGTACGTCACGTGCACTTATTGATTTCGCTAAATAACACGTGGAATACTAATGCGAAGGGAATAGACACGCGCGGATAAGCAGCGGCACGGTTGTTGCACGTGAGTGATTTACTTGCATGTCAGTATCAATCTCGTTCCCAGAGTATTCGTTACCCTTGTCCAGCGGTGGAGCGGCCAACAAGGACCTCTGGGATAGAGTGATCCGCCTGACTTGCGCAGTAAGACCGGAAGTCCAAGAATCTTGGTGTCCGTTAGTTGAAACATGGGGTCAAACACATGCGAAGTAGAGCCGGAAGTCCTAGAATCCGGTCATGGCTGATCGCTCTATCCCAGAGGTCCTTGTTGGCCGCTCCACATCTGGACAAGGATAACGAGGACTCTGGGAACGAGATTGTGTCAGTATTGAAATGGTTAAGCCTATTCAGACCATGGGAACGAAAGGCTAGCTGTTTAGCACTATATTAAAAGGGCAGGTTTATTGCCTTATACCTCAGCTACTAATAGCGACGTTTTTGACAATTTTACGAAGATTTCCGAATATTTCCGAATGTTGTCCGACAGTTGTGGGAACATTTTCCTAAATTTTCAGAATATTTCCGAAGCTTACCGAAGTTTGCCAGATATAGTGAAAGGGAGATCCGAAATTTTTCGAGTTAATATTGACGCATTTTGGCTCAAAGTGCGACGTTTCTTTACGATTTTACGAAGATTTCAGAATGATGTACGACGGACGTGCGAACATTTTCCGAATTGAAATTTTCGGAATATTTCCGAAGTTTGCCAATATATGAAGAGGGATATCCGAAGATATTTCAAGTCAATATCGACAAATTTCGGCTCATATATATAGCACTGAAACATGACAAACGCATAAGAGACGTCTACGATATATTCACGGCTAAAACATATCGTAATTTAACAATGTAAAGATTTACTTTATCCCAGCGCGATTAAAAACCGGAATTTACTCTCCTTTATAATAAAAATAGGTTTTTAAATAGTTATATTTAATATCTGGCCTACAAGGCATTCAAATTATAGCATTCACCGAAAAGCAAATAGAATTTCGAAACTTAAGTAAGGTAAATAATTAGAGGAAATTGAAATTATGCAAATTTTATTATTTCACACCTTGAGAACCTAGAACTCATTTCGGATTACAAATGAATGCTCTGAACGCACGTACAAGGATATATTTACAAAGTAAAATGAAATGTTACATAACATCAAACGCGTTTAACTTCAGAATTTTAACCTCTATTCTACTTGGGTTCAAAAAAGTGAAGTAACACTTCCTGAATATATAAGAAATGCAACATGTAGTTTCCTTACACAACAGAAATGAACAGTGGCCGATTACATCAATAAATATATAATGATAAAACATTATTTTACAACTCTAATTTGTTTGGTATAAAATGAATTACTTTCGGATATGTTGCCATTGTGGGACAAAAACAGTAAGAACAAAATATTGCGTGATGTGTATATAGTATTTACAGTATTATATCGCCGCCTAGAAAAATATTATTATCCTTATAGCAAAGGTGTATATGTACATTACATTCAGTCAATAAGAAAATAAGCAACATATAATATTCTGTATGTGATTTGCACTAATCCTCCTGTTTAAAAGTCTGGTTTACATAGTCAGACGTCCCTTTACTGTGCATTTCTCGTACGCGCAAAAAGTGTACAGCGGTTTGAAAACATCCTCCCACAATTGCATGGCAATATCCTCGTCAATTGTCTGCCATGGGACTTCGGACTCGAACTTTTTGAATCCAAGAGGCGACTCTATCTGCAATTCTTTCAGACTCTTTCGCCTCTTCACTGATCCATCCACGTTTCTTAGGATGTTGCCTTCATCAGCTCCTTTACCAAGACAAAATCCTTCTTGATTCTTCTGTAGTTTCTCTACACCTTTTGTCTGACTGCTCTTTCGTTTCGCTACTTTCGTTAAACGTGCTCCCATTTTTGATCACTTTCCTCCTTCTACTCTGTGCAAATTGCGTGCATGTATGGCGCTTCGCGATGTAACTAGATGTCAATTGTCAGCAAGAGAGTCTGATGTAAGAGAAGCATTTTACCATATATGGGCCTCTTCTAATAGCATTTGTTCGTCTATTTTTAATTTTCAAGCCGTAGTTGAGCTATTTGAAGAACGCTATCTGATTGGTCAATTCGAGTGACGTCATTGTTCTAAAACAAAATGGCGCCCTCAGAGTCCAATGTATGTTTAACTTTTGATGTATGAAAAACTGCGGAGAAAATTTGAAAAGCTAAATAATCTAGCTTGGCGTTTAATAAATGCTCTAATTCCGAATCGATCGAGAGTGAACTGGCATGATCTTCCGACAATTCAACGGAGGTGAAAATAGTTAAACGTTGAACGAAATAAGGAAGGTTTTTTCGGAGATTTTCTCTCGATCTGTGAGGAAGTGTGTTGATGCGGTCAGCGGTAGTTCACATTACAACGGGAACAGATGGCGGCTGGTTTCTCTAAAGTATTTGCTTGATTTTCGTTCTTTTTTATGCTGCTGGTGTTTAATTGGTGCAGAATAAATTTCGATATGAATACCTACACTCGTTTCATCGACATTAACAGAAAAATACGTAGTATTTCGGGTAATACTGCTGTAATCGAAGCAAGAATAATTTGGACTCTACCGGCCATAATTTGTTTTTGTTGAGGAAGTGAAGTTGTGGAAATAATGCCGTAAAAGTGAAAAAGGTGTAAGGTTTAAATTTAAATTTCTACCCTTTTTTAATGATATCAGTTAATTTGTATTCCTGGATGAGACAAAAAGTCGAAATTTTTGAACTTTGAATTATGGCCGTGACAGTCCAATGGCGGGTTTGTGCAAAGTTGCTCCGTCCGTATCTCTTGGCATGCGGGAGGACCAAAAAATATTATTACGCAGGTTTAAGTAACTATCCTTATACTATTCAGAAAAATAACAGAGGTTCTCAAAATAACTGAGTCAGAATTTTGAGAAATGTTTTTTTTTGCTGCATCACTTGACCCACTTCTTGCACATCGACGTTCATGTTGTTCTGTTTGAGATGCTGTAAGTAAATAAATTTAACATACTTTGTTTTTTCTTTTACCTTTTATTTTTAGTAGGTTGATAGATATATTACTGGTGTAAAGTTTAGGTTCTGTCGATAAATATACGCTCCGTGGCAAGCGTTCAAATATGGACTAATTTGGGCATCGTGAAAGGCCTGTTTTGGGGATTTTGGGTGTCGATGACTTACTTTCGCCCTCTCGAAGTATTAATCTCGAGTATTATCAAGAATCGAAACCAAAGTATGTGGTGTGTACCTCAACCGCGCTTCTTTTTTGCGGTTCCACAAAATAACAAGATTCAATTATATTCATTTAACACTTGAGCTCGGTGGATAGCAACCAGACAAGTAGCTTGGCTTTCATTGTAATTTTTTGATTTTTTTGTTAAACTGCTTAGACATAATTACTTAATATATAAGCGCTACCAACTAAAAGGGTTGATTTGCAAGACAATGCAGCGCTTCCCTATATTTTATATTCCATGCATACATATATATTTTATATATATATATATTTTTATAATTTTTCGTTTAAATTAAAACAACGACCAGGGCGCAGGAAAGCATGGGCGGTGAAACGTGCCCTGTGCTCTTGTGCGATGTTTTGATGCGGAGCGAGACTGGGTCGAGCGCGCTCGAGAGCGCTCGAGTTCAAAACATGTCGGCAAATGAAGTTCAATAGCTGATGCAGAAAAGGGATCGTCACAAGAGAACGGTACGGGATCTCCACTTAGTTTTTGTACAATGGACATGTCAATATGTTGGTAAAGCTGTAAGCAATAAAGAACGGGTTCAATATGTAAAATCAACAATGATTTTATTTAAAATAAGTCGAGCTGCTTCAAAACGCGTTGCTCTTTTAGTGTGGGCGCGAAAAGAGAGACGTTAATTGCCTGCGATCTAAACAAAATAAAACGGTAATTTTCAGCGTATGCATAGAGCAACTTTAGCTTTTTCATCGGTGTCAATTTTATTTTTGACTTTTTTGAACTTTTTTAGTTACACGCTATAGACGTCAGTACACAGTTGTTCTCTCCATGATACGGTGAATTTGGTAATTTGACGTTGTTGTTTTGCAGAGAACGGCTAAGAAATGTACAAATATGTAAAACGCAAATGTAAAGCCATTGTACTGCTAATTAAACCTTTATTGCAATAACAAAAGTCCAAGTCCGGCGAATAATATATAATTACTTAATATATAGGCGCTACCAACTAAAAGGGTTGATTTGCAAGACAATGCAGCGCTTCCCTATATTTTATATTCCATGCATACATATATATACATTTTTTTTATAATTTTTCGTTTACATAAAAAAAAACAAGTCCTGTTTTGGCAACTAATCAAATAAAACGTTTCTCCTAATATGTGAAATGGGAGAATACGAAATATGTATACCTCAATTCTGTTCAATCGCGCTTTTTCATATTTTCATTGCTTGCTCCTTAAAAATAAGAACAAAGTATATCCATTTAAATACTTGAAGTGAGTGGATAGTAGCTAGACAACCGTCGAATGTCAATTCTAGTTAATTTCGTACTGGTGTCATGTGTTAAAAGGGTTAGACAAAGAACCGTTTCCTTGTAATCCTGTGAGTGCGATCCTACTCAACCATACAGTATCCTTTCCCGTGTCGAGTAGACAGTGCTGCCGGACTTTTGAAGTTTTCTTTGCTAAGAGGTAAGTAGTTGTTGAACTCTTAAAAATAACACTAGAGTATCAGGAATGAAAGACAGTTTCTGCTAGGCCTATTGCAAACGTAAAAATATATTATCATGCAAGCAGTTTTAACAGCTTTAAATTTACCCTGAAAAGCACCTTTGGGGAGTGGTGAACTATTTTTATTTTTTTTAACGATGAAAGTTTTGTCGGTCCATTCTCAACTCGAATGTCCTTTGGATGGTGTGGACATTATATTGAAATTTATAGACATAGTGTTATCATTGAGCTGTGAGACACAGTCTTCGGTTAGCCTACTAAGTTTCAAGGATGAAAATAGTAAATTGTCAACAGCTGATCACCGGTTCATATCAGCGTCTCTTCGATTCACTGATCAGTTTTTCTTATCAGGATAAATAAAGCTAGTATTATTAAATTTAATAAGTGGCAAAATCATAAGCGTTTGATATACCAGTCCTGCCTAACGAAATAAATCATATATGTGTAGCGATATTCAGCAGCACTTCAATTTTTTTCAGTCAAATCAGATCAAGTCATAGAAATTCATATATTTGAATGCTGTTTTCCATATTTTGATAAAATGTATTCCGAAGGAAACAAAAAAAGGCATTTTGAATTTTTTAAGGTTTTGTCGTAAAACCAATAAAACCACTTTTGCAAAAAGCGGAATACTTGTAAACGACTGTAAATTTTGTAACTTTGACTAAATGCATCATTCGAAGCAGGATAAAAGCCATTTCCTTCTCAAGCTTATTCTTCGAGCATGTCATTTCTGATTATGTATGATTCTTTTTTTTTTTTAATCGGATGAACTTCTAAACGAGTTCTAAAGCAAAGGCTGTCCTGTTTGTGTAGGATCTTGCTGTGGAAACTAGCAGAGCAGAGCCATTGTACGAGAACGTCACAAAACAATCAGGTTTAATTAGCAATACAATGGCTGTGCATGCATTTTACATATTGGTACATTTCTTAGCCGTTCTCTGCAAAAACAACAACGTCAAGTAACCAAATTCACCGTATTATGGACAGAACACAACTGTATTCTGACGTCTATAGCGTGTAATTAAAAAAGTTCAAAAAAGTACAAAATGCAAAAGCTAAAGTTGCTCTATGGATACGCCGCAAATTGCGCTTTTAGCTGCTTTAGATCGCAGGCAATTAACGTCTGCCTTTTCGCGCCCACACTAACAGAGCATTGCATTTCCAGGTGCTTGCGAAATGCACCAGCAAATTTGATTGTCTCATTAAAGGTCAAATGCAACAAAATTTTAGTGAGATTAGTTTTAAGTTGATATGAATAATCATATTCTTAAGTTTGAAACGATTTGGACAAAACGTCGTCGAGATATTCGACTTTGAAAACTGCCTTTTTTTTTTTCGCTTCCACAAACGGAAGCGTTCGGGCAAACTTCGGAAAATTGTCGGAAATGGGAAGCTCACTACATATGACGTCGCATACAGAAGAGCGAGAATTACAAAATTCTGCAGTTTCAAAACATCAACAAGTATGGTTTTTTGTGCTGCTTTTAACTGTAGTAACTGTTCAAAATCAGGCGTAAGCTTTTTTACATTCCCTAAAGACGAGAAGAGATGCAAGGAATGGGTGAGATTAATGAAAAGGAAAGATTTCACGCCAACTACAGCATCTCGTCTTTGCTCCGTACATTTCTCTCCCTGAAAGCTTCGAGCAGAATCTTGAGTTAGGGGCACACCTGGGATCTCAGTTCAAGCCACGAAGACTTCGACTGAAAGCTGATGCTTTATCGACCATTTTCAACTTTGCAAGACAAAGCAGCGCTTCCCTGTATTTTATATTCCATGCAGACATATATATAAACTTTTTTATAATTGTTCGTTTACATAAAAAAAAAACAAGTCCTGTTTTGGCAACTAATCAAATAAAACGTTTCTCCTAATATGTGGAATGGGAGAATACGAAATATGTATACCTCAATTCTGTTCAATCGCGCTTTTTCTTATCGTCATTGCTTGCTCCTTAAAAATAAGAACAAAGTATATCCATTTAAATATTTGAAGTGAGTGGATAGTAGCTAGACAACCGTCGAATGTCAATTCTAGTTAATTTCGTAATAGTGTCATGTGTTAAAAGGGTTAGACAAAGAACCTTTTTTCTTATAATCCTGTGGATGCGATCCTACTCGTCCATACAGTATCCATTCCCGTGTCGAGCAGGCAGTGCTGACGGACTTTTGAAGTTTTCTTTGCTGCTAAGAGGTAAGTAATTGTTTAATTCTTAAAAATAACACTAGAGTATCAGGAATGAAAGACAGTTTCTGCTAGGCCTTTTGCAAACGTAAAATTATATTATCATGCAAGCAGTTTTAACAGCTTTAAATTTACCCTGAAAAGCACCCTTGGGGAGTGGTGAACTATTTTTATTTTTTTTTAACGATGAAAGTTTTGTCAGTCCATTCTCAACTCGAAGGTCCTTTTGATGGTGTGGACATTACATTGATATTTATAAACATAGTGTTATCATCGAGCTGTGAGACACAGTCTTCGGTTAGCCTACTAGGTTTCACTGAAGGATGAAAATGGTAAATTGTCAACAGCTGATCACCGGTTCATATCAGCGTCTCTTCGATTCACTGATCAGCTTTTTTATCAGGATAAATAAAGCTAGTGTATTATTAAATGGCAAAATCATAAGCGTTTGATAGACCAGTCCTGCTAAACGAAATAAATCATATATGTGTAGCGATATTCAGCAGCACTTCAATTTTTTTCGGTCAAATCAGGTCAAGTCATAGAAATTCATATATTTGAATGCTGTTTTCGATATTTTGATAAAATGTATTCCGAAGGGAAAAAAAAAGGCATTTTAAATTTGTTAAGGTTTTGTCGCAAAACCAATAAAAACCACTTTTGCAAAAAGCCGAATACTTGAAAACGACTGTAAATTTTGTAACTTTGACTAAATGCATCATTCGAAGCAGGATAAAAGCCATTTCCTTCTCAAGCTTATTCTTCGAGCATGTCATTTCTGATTATGCATGATTCTTTTTTTTTTAATCGGATGAACTTCTAAACGAGTTCTAAAGCAAAGGCTGTCCTGTTTGTGTAGGATCTTGCTGTGGAAACTAGCAGAGCAGAGCCATTGTACGAGAACGTCACAAAACAATCAGGTTTAATTAGCAGTACAATGGCTGTGCATCTGCATTTTACATATTGGTACATTTCTTTAGCCGTTCTCTACAAAAACAACAACGTCAAATAACCAAATTCACCGTATTATGGACAGAACTGACACAACTGTGTACTTACGTCTATAGTGTGTAACTAAAAAGTTCAAAAAAGTGCAAAATGAAAAAGCTAAGATTGCTCTACGCATACGCCGCAAATTACGCTTTTAGCTGCTTTAGATCGCAGGCAATTAACATCTGTCTTTTCGCGCCCACACTAACAGCATTGCATTTCCACGTGCTTGAGAAATGCACCAGCAAATTTGTCAAATGCAACAAAATTTTAGTAAGATTCGGTTTTAAGTCGAAATAATAGGGAATATTATGAATAATGTTATTCTTAGTTTGAAACGATTTGGACAAAACGTCGTCGAGATATTCGACTTTGAAAACTGCCTTTTTTCGCTTCCACAAACGAAGCGGTCGGGCAAACTTCGGAAAATTGTCGGAAATGGGAAACTCACCACGTCACATACAGAAGAGCGAGAATTACAAAATTCTGCAGTTTCAAAACATCAACAAGTATGGTGTTTTGTAGTAACTGTTCAAAATCAGGCGTAAGCTTTTTTACATTCCCCTAAGACGAGAAGAAATGCAAGGAATGGGTGAGATTAATGAAAAGGAAAGATTTCACGCCAACTGCAGCGTCTCGTATTTGCGCCGAGCATTTCTCCCCTGAAAGCTTCGAGCAGAATCCGGCTTGAGTTAGGGGCACACCTGGGATCTCAGTTCAAGCCAAGAAACTTCGACTGAAAGCTGATGCTTTACCGACCATTTTCAACTTTGGAAAAAATTCCGTAAAGCGAAGTATTGACAAGGAATATCCTTCAAAAAGCACGACGAACACGGAATGCGGTCGTTCAAGACGTTCAGCCTTTGCGAAACGCAGAAAGCTAAAGGTACAAAGTCGCAAACTTTCTTGTATCAGGTTTGATTTTACAGATCCACAAACTACTTTTCTAATCGGAGCCTACAATAAAAGGCCGGCAAATAACGTTTGTATTTGTTTCCTACTTGCATGGTTCTGTGATGCTAGAAATCTTGAAAATCTGTTTTTATTAACGCAAGGTCGCTATTAACACTACCGAAGAAATAAAACTTAAGTTAATGAATCCAAATAACAAGAAACTCGGACGATTAATTTCTTATACCGAAATATGTAATTACAGAAAGGTACGTAGCTGTGAAGATCAGACGATGGAGTCTCGAACAGAATTTCACCACTAAAAGCAGCTGAAATGTACCCTGGGCCCAGAGGTTTTCTTTCTTTTCTTTCTCAATCGAACTTGAGCCGCGAAGCGGCAGAAGCGAGTCGCGGAGCGGCGAGAAGAGAACCTCTGGGCGCAGTGGCTATGCATCTCACTTCCATGCTGGAATTTAGGGTCAAGATCTGACCCTCGGGCTCTGATTGGTAGATATTTTAACGAGCCACGCAATCAATCTGATTGGTTTGCATGATTGAAACCACCGAGGGGAAGGTGAGGATGTTTGTCGCATCACTGCGTGAGGTAAATTTGACACTCACTACCAGAGAGGATAGCTCGTACGTGATCAATTAACGTCGCTCCGTAGCACACGTACACGCTTTTATCGAGAGATATTTTGCTAGTAGCCCATCTACGTCTGCGAAAAGAAATGAGTTTGAGTCCCGAATATTGTCGCGCCGATCCCAGCTGCATGTTTGATTCCCTTAAAAAAATAAATTAAATAAACTGTTGGAATAGTGTTGTTTATTGTCGCGACTTTCAGTGAGTGCGTTGGTCCTGATCCAATTACAGCCGGGATTTATAGAGATGTTGTGTTTGACTCAAAACTACTCAATTGTGTGACGCGGTTTCGATCCATCATTTGCTGGCATTTGTTTTGTATATTATAAATGTTTTTGCAACTCGGAGATTATCAAATACGAGAAGAGCGCGCGTATAAAGTTTAATATCTCTTGACAGCCGCTTGACATGACCCGACCAAACCGGAAAAGGTCAACTGACAAATAACCAGTCTTCACCACCCAAGTGAAGAAAATATTCGCGTGAACAATATACCTTGGTCTACCCCACTGAACAAGATAAACGGCTGATCAACACGTGATATCTTAATTGCCATTCGCCGGCTCTTTAGTTACCATTTTGAAAATTTGACAGTTGGCGTCAGCATGGAAATGAGATCGTATCCACTGCCACCAGAGGTTTTCTTCTCTGCCGCGTCGCTTCGATCGCTTGATCAAGTTCAGAAGAAGAAAGAAGAAAGAAAACCTCTGGGACCAGGGTAGCTGAAATGAGAAGCTATTTCAAATTTAACACAAAAACCATTCAAAGTCGCAACCGGCAAATTTTAGGACAAATCTTCATTCTTCAATATATACTCTTGAAAGCATTTTTCGAGTAAAACTGTTTCCTCAGTTTTCTACAATTTCATTTCCCGTGTTAATCTAATTTTTGCATTCGGTCGGGTGGCAATTTACAATTTTCATTTTATGCGAAGCCTCGACAAACTCAATTCAAGCTTGCATTCAATTTCAACGTACGGTACAACTATAAATTTATACTTGCCGATAATTATTTTCTGGACTACCGGTATCACTAGGTTCTTTCTTGAATGAAACTTAACGGAAGGATTGTTTAGTAAAAAGGAGAAACGAAAAGCAAATGATTAAAACTAAGGAATTGCGTCTAAACACGGAGATTTGTAATTTAACAAGAACCCCTGAAGGGATTACAAGCGGCCGATTTCCCGGGGGGGGGGGGCACTCCCTTATTTTCGCTATATAGGAACGTGCAGCTGGACAGGGTATGGTTTTTGAGCATTTTGGTCTTGAACAGGGTATACCAAAAGGCATTTTTGGGTATCAGGGTATCAGTTTCCCAAGAGTTGGCATGAAGATCGGTAATTGATACTCTGGCATAGGGTAGATGAAGTAGTCAGACGAAAAGAAACGCGTAGGAGTGTTAAAAAAGCTTTACAACTACAACTCGCAGTGCTGCTTAGTAGTTTAGCCTTTTGGGTTAGAAAGAAAATCGTGAGAATCGTCCGGATAGGGTATCTTTTTTCAACATTTAGGGCCTGTTTACATGGAGGGAGGGTGACCCGGGAACCCGGGTCACCCTCCCTCCATGTAAGCAGGCCCTTAGTCTGGAACAGGTTTGCAAAATTAGGGTTGTTATAGCCCAGCGGCACACCCCCACCCAAATTTTTTGGGAGAACCCCCCCGGGCCAATTTCACCTTGAGGGGAGAAAGAACAATGCACCCCTCCACCCCCTCGGTCAGTTTACTCTGAGGTTCTCCCGCCAAATCTAAGAGTCAACTTCGAACCTGCGTGACGAAAAACGTGACTGGGTCATGCAATATTTTGGCTAGCGTAAGTTTGAGCTTAGGTCAAGTTTACTGTGTAGAAAACTTTAGCTAATGTCAATTGCATCATAATAGTGTTTTCGCTCAACGTGAAAATAAATTGTGAATGACATATATGCTGTGGAATTGTGTAAGAAAAACTGTTATGTTTTTGGGACCGAGTTTTATCGTTCGTTTAATGAGGTAGGGCTAGCGACATGAAAAAAAACCGTCCATTTCTTGAAGCGGCTCGATGCCCATATAGGGCATCGGCCGCTTAATAAATTGAACAAAAAATGATTGATTAGTTAAAATACAACTCAAATACGTGGCAGTTGATAAAACAGTTGTTTTTATCAATGATTATTTTGATAGCTCACTTCCGATTCAAACAACAAAAGGGAACTTTGTGACAAGCTCAAGAAAGATCACAGACAGATAATCCTGTGTCCATTTTCAAGATGACTTGGTCCACTACTACTGATTAAAGAGTAATCTTGATTTCTATGATTCAACAAAGTTTATGTCGTGTGTGGTGCTTTTTTGAATTCGTTTCCATCCATATGTAAAGACTGAGATCAGGAAGCTACCGTATGTAAACATTTTCAATATTTTCCACAGGCAGTAGAGGATCAAAATTGGACTTTTTCGAGTTTCGATTTATATGCTTTATACGATGACCTTTGTGAGTCGATCTATTCGGCTTTATACGCGGTGTATTGCGTTACTACATTATTCGATCATTACGACAAAGAGAAAACAATAACAAGATCGAAAAACGCAGTAACGCAATTCGACTCCTCTGCTCCCTGTGTCATTTCAAGTCATCAAGTTTCATTTCTGCTGAAGTAAGAAAGACGACTTTTTTGTTATCCAACTACATTCTGAAACTCTGCATCAGCACATACATGATCAGCTTCACAGATTAGTATTAAAAAGAATCACTGTTCTTATGCACATATTTTTGATTTCTCCACCGCAAGTATTTGAATTATTCATCTCTTGTAGGAAAAGACGATTAATAAGCTTATTCCTGACTTCATAGGTTAACTTTAAGATGCTCAGCTTCACAGATTAGTATTAAAAATAATCACTTTTCTTATGCACACATTTTTGATTTCTAGACAGAAAGTATTTGAATTATTCATCTCTTGTAGGAAGAGTGTGAATGTTAAAACCTTTCACGACAAACGATTAATAAGCTTATTCCAGACTTCATAGGTTAAATTTAAGATTACTGTGTAGAAACTGAAATCTAAATGCCATCAACTAATGACAAATAGTCATTTGAAAACATACCTTAATTTATCTTAATACCACTAATCCAAGGACACTAATCACGT
>MU827304.1:3822262-3984762 GCA_029204205.1 Desmophyllum pertusum | reverse complement strand
TCGACAAGAGCACCATGGCATGACAGTCGAGGACTTTTCAATGGAAAAGGACGACAGCGGAGTCGAGTTCGTCACTTTTTCCGAAGGCCTTACAAAAACAAGACAAGGCGGTCTACATGCAAAACCTCGGCTAGCAACGCCCAAAATGTTGCAACAGGCGAGGAGAGGTGCCCAGTTGCTTTATTTAAGCAATACCTAGCAAAGCGCCCAGCAGATATGCAGAAAACCGGGCCATTTTACCTCGCTGTAATCGACAAGCCGGCTACAACAAGCGTATGGTACAAGAAGACATCAATGGGTCAAAAACACCATAAATGCCATAATGAAAACAATGAAAGAAAAACTCACCACTCAAAGATGCTTGTCCTGACAAGAAACTCACCAACCACAGCGCCAGGAAGACAGTTGTCAAGAAGCTTAAAAGCTCTGGTGTACCGAAGTGTGAAATCAAAAACATCACGGGCCACAACTCCGAACAAGGATTGGATGACTACGACTCGGGAGACGAGAACGAGGCAGCGGATGATGTCCAATATCATCGATAATTACAACGGAAAGTCTGCTCCCACTTCAAATTCCAGACAAGTTCTTCTTCCAGCTCAGAAAACACAGCTCCCAGTCATTCCCATGTGTACACTTCAACCACTGCAGTGTCACTCTGAACATCGCTGGTGACAACTCCGCACAAGAAAGTACAAGTCTCAGCGCTAGCCAGACGCCAAGCGTGGATATAAGAGGATCATTCAAGATTCTGAATCTGATTAAACATTTTTCAGTGACATTTTCAGATCGTTTTGAGTCGACATTTTGCCAGTAAAAGTGCTTCGTTCGAAATCTAAACTGTTGTTTAGAACATATATTGCTGAAGTTTTTCATTGTACTGGTTTGTTTTTTGGAAAAATAAAATGTCATTTAACCAATTGGTACGTTTCAAGTTTGATTGACGTTCTCGCGCGACACTTGACAGGCTTCCGCGCTGGGCCGACAACAGCGCGCGGTATTCCTCGGCTAATTTTGCCCGCTATATGATAAACAAGTAATCGCATTGTTCCCTCGTGCAATTAGGGATTAATTTCACTTGTATTTTCAAAGTTTTTTACAAAATTGCCCTCGTCGCTGCGCGACTCTGGCAATTTTGTAAAAACTTTGAAAATACTCGTGAAATTAATCCCTAATTGCACTCGGGCCCATGCGATTACCTATACGAATTGTACTCCACTCGGTCCAATTACCATTACATATTAGGGTGATTAAGCCAACCACGACGGCAACAACAACGAGAGCGTCGCTGAACAAAAGGTCTAAAGACGAATACGCACTATAGAGCATTTTCACGTGACGTCATCAAAATTCTTAATTCAAAATTATTGATCTTCAAAGCTGTTCTTTTAGTATATTCTAGACATCAGTGTCGCTAATTGCTGGAAAAAAATTTGCTTCGTTTTGTAGATAAAGCGTTTTGAAATTTGAGAGGGCCTGGCTCAATGTGACCTGAAATGTTACAGAAACCAATATTTTCGCACTTTTTAAATAATTTTCCCATATGCTAATAAGTTAAAAATGATAACTAAAGCATTCCGAACTAAAACTCATGACTTTGGAAGCAAAATATTCTTCTTCTCGGTGACATTTTTGGCCGCCATATTGGTGTTCCAAACTGGTACACCAATATGACGGACTCATACTAAGCTCTGTAATTTTCCGAATATTGTTTTCCCGATAACTTCGTTGCAATGAACACTGCCAAGTTAAAATTTGGGGTATTTATTTATTTCCTCCTATTCTACAATCCCTGAGTTTGTTGATGTTTTTGATGCACGCAAAACGATATTGTTATTTTGGTGATAACGCTCTATAAAAGGGAGCTTACCTAAGGAAAACAAACTTCATTTGTCAGTCATCAGCGAATGAGACAATAGCTCCAAATTAGCAGCGAATCAAATGTTCCGTTCTTCTTCCGAAATTATTCCAAACATGCAGTAAAATAGTAAAAATCGATTTATTGACTTATTTCACCATGAAATAGTTTATTTTCCAAGAAATAGCAACCACAAAAAGATGGAGTTTTTAGGCAAAATTATTACTATTATTATACATTCAACTCACTACATGTATCTCTTAACTGATTGGCCGAAAGCGTACAGTGAATTTTCGAAATCAGCGTCTTTGAAAGCATCTACGTCATCTACCTGCAGATTATACAATAATCATGTCAAGTTCACAAAGGGATCACGGGTAATCACGGGTGATCATGTCATCTATGACTGCGGTGCATGATGCAAAAATAAAATGCAAATTCGATGGAAAGTAGTGCGTCTTCGTGTTTAACCCTCGCACTTACGGGGGGAAGGGGAGCATCCACATGAGGTCCTTTCGAAATTTTCAAAACAGAATGCTCACTTAAAACTCTGCGTGGGCACTTTCTGTCCCTCGCGCCACACTCAGGCGGAGTTAAATGATAATTGGTTCGAGAGAAATGTGATATATTTTGATATTTTTCTCTTTAATATAATAGGTTATCAATAGAGTGGTAAATTGTGACGTCACAAATTTTCAAATTTGCGAAATTATGAAATTTGATGAGCTATTCAGAGGAAGCATGCCAAAAAACGTCCACTTGCCAAAAATTAGCTCTCCATTGCAATTTGCGGCCGAGATATAGAGGTTCAAAGTTTGGTACTGTCCCATACAAACCTCTCTAATTTTGTGCCTGTTCTAAACTGAATATACAGACGCAAAATTAGAAGGGTTTGTATGGGAAAATGAAGTGCCCATATCTCGGCCGCAAATTGCAATGGAGAGCTAATTTTTGGCAAGTGGACGTTTTTTGGCATGCTTCCTCTGAATAGCTGATCAAATTTCATAATTTCGCAAATGTAATTTTTGTGACGTCATGACTTTAGTACTCTATAATTGTATTGTTGACGTTTCTCAAACCAGGCCTCTGTCCCACCGGTTGGGATTCTTACGGAGCATCCTGCTACAAGTTTGGTTCTCAATTAAAGACTTGGTCAGATGCTCTGAGAGCTTGTGAATATGAAGGAGGGTACTTGGTGAAAATAAACGATGCCAAAGAACAGCATTTTATAACCTACAAACAGATCAGAGAACGAGTAAGTTTAAAGGGACACTGTCCTGATTTTAGCATGATTTTGGGAAGCTCAGAAACATATCTATATCATAGGAAGTTGATCAATAATGGTTTGATTCTGTAGAATAACACTCGACAAATGACAGGAACCCATTAGGAAGTGAGGATGACGAACGACAGCGAGGATGGAAATGGATTGCAATATGGATTTTTGAAAAACGTCAGGATGTCAGTTTTTCAAAGTTTCAAATTTGGCTCGGAAATCTTTGAAATTTTGCAAACTTTTGTTGCAGTATGGAATTTCTTGAAGAAATTGCTTTTTATCATTTAGTTAGAGTTTTTTAAGTTCTTATTTCATAGATTTAGGAACCATTTCATGCATTTATAACAGTTTTGAGCAAATACGCCGGGACAGTGTCCCTTTAAGAAGCAATTTTGTAACAATCATTACTTGATCTGTATTTTGGGAGGCAAAATGAAACGTAATTAAATGCAATCATATATAAAGAGGTTATTCAGCGGAAAGTTGTGTAATACGGCTGGGCATTTTTACGAGTCAGTGTTTATTTTTCTCGCCTAAAGGCTCGAAAAATAAAAACTGACTCGTAAAAATACCCAGCCGTATTACACAACTTTCCGCTGAATAAATTATTTATTATACGACATAATATCTTTCCTAAAATATAGGCTTTCAACAATGTTTTCCGTAGCGCGCGGTCAGGGGGACTGAGACCCGTGTAATACGGTCTCATATCTGCTCTCCTCTTTGTGCGTATTCGCACTCTAAAACGTCACGTCGTATAATAAATAGAGGATATTACACGGCGGCGCGAAGATATGAATTTTGTTTTCGAGTGGTAAAAACAATATTTTACGAATGAGCGCAGCTGAAAATGACGTCATCGATATCCTCACTAGTGAGGATATGGAAAATACGCCACTCGGGTCCCGGATGTAGTTTCGTATGAATTTTACGAGTGTCTATTTTCCAGTAAAACACCCGTGTCTATATAATAAATATATATATATGTGTGCGATTGACACTTTTTTAGTCTCACCTCTTCTAACGGCTACCTTCCTATCGTAACAACAATTTATATTTTGATGAATCATCTGATCCTTTGATCTCTTTCTCAGTCGTCGTACGGGTCGTGACGTAACACTTCGTTACGTCACGACCTAAATACCGTGTGGCACTGAGGTTTTGCGGGTTCTAACATTTTTAAGGATCCGCAAAAAAAGTTCCCGGAAAAAAATATGCGCCAAAAATGTATTCAACTTTTGTTAAAAGTGTACGTTGTTTTACCCGTATTTTTATTGCATGTATCAAAACGCAAACACCATTGTGTTGTATTACAATCATATATTGTAATTTCAATGTCAATTATTGTAAATTAATTCCCTGCACGAAAAACCAGCCTGTCAATCAGATCCCGCAAAACACAAAAAAATCGCCATTCCGCAAAACGTTAGCAAAATATTTTACTTAATTAGTGCCACATTTCTGTACCCCTTAAAAACACTATACTTGCAATACATTACAACAAAAAAAGGCCTTACATTATATACAGTATTTTACAATAATATGATTTAGTGCCACATGGTAACAAAATGTCATCGCCCAGAATGCGCGACACATCCGGGACTTTTATGCGTGGCCCGCGCGAAAATTCAGTCATTCAGGATGCCAGACGATCAGACAATAGAGAAAATGAACTGAAAGCGGCCAACAGCGCGTACTTTTTACGAGTTTGCGAGCTTACTACTTTAGTTTTCGAAATAGTTACCATATGGCTTTTATAGATGAGACATTTATGGGAAAATGAGACCTTTTTCTGAGATTGAAGCAAAACAGGAACCGGTCTTAAAGTTTGCTTGAATTTGGTCTATTTCAATTTTTTTCAGTATGCGAAACTATTTCGAGGCTGAATTTTTCTCCACGTACCGAAGTGCTTGTTCTAGAAGTCACCATATGGCTTTGAATTTTATTTGTTTAAAGAAGCTTTCTGTCAAGATTCAAAGAAAAATGATGATTCAAATTAGTGGTCGTAAAATACAAGTTTCGAACGTTTTTACTGACGTTCGAGCTTTCCCTTATTAGAACGGACGTGCTTTGAATCTCCCGCGAGAATACTAATGTATTCCCAGCTCCGCCTCCGCAAAAAAACTACAGTCGCGCTAACGTTCCTATAATGTTCGGCTTCGGCAGATAACACAAACCTTGGCCTTGATAATTCTCGCTATCGTGCTCAACCTCATCCAATAATTGTTTATTACAATGTAACTGAAGAAGACTGGTTTGGCCAGTTGAAATATAGTACTCAAAAAACTTACAAAATCTACGTTGTATCGGTCTCTGCTTCTACAGTATATTTTTCACACGATAAAGGCTGAGCATTAGACTACCTTCTTTAGCACTTCGTCAATCGTTATATTTGCAGTATCCAAGGTGGATTGGATTGCATGATTTATGGTCTCGAAATACGTCTGAAGGTTACTTCAGATGGGTTTATGACCACACACTTGCCATATATACTAACTGGGGAAATGGGGAGCCTAATGACTATGGTCAAGGCGAAGACTGTGTGGCTGTATGGGGAGGCAATGTACTAGCTGGACAATGGAATGACGACAATTGCAATACACGGAACAAAAAGTACATTTGCGAGAGAGCTGGTAGGTCACTTTAATTAATTAATTAATTATTAAAATTATATTTTAAAAATTATTAATTTAATGTTTAATTATTAATTGATTTATCAATTAATTAAATTAATCAATTTAATGTTCGAAAAGAACTGAATAAAATAGCTAGAGGTAAAAAGGTATTCTTCTACAAACAACAACAACAACTTTATTCAATTTTTATATATAAGATTTACAAGAGTGCTTGCTACCGCTATTAGTTACAAAACTAATCGACGTGGGAGCAAGATCAGAGTTAAAATAAAAACAAGGTTTTCACCGTGCACAGACCCACTTGTTCTAGACCTAATTAATGAGTATGTTTAGCGGGAATGCCGAACAATGTAACATATATGTATAAAGTGCACGAAGGGTGAATAATTTCTGCGTATTGCCAATTGCATGGACAAATTTGGTGAAAATTAGTGTTTAACCCTATTCAGACCGGGCTTTTTTTGGTCTTTCCCGACGGGGGGAGGGGGAATCCCCCTCCCCACCCCCCACCCCCACCCCTTCCGCCGGTTTCTCCAAAGCTACGACAACGAAACTAGGAGAATATATAGTACGTCCAAAAATCTTTCTTTTGATATATGAAACACGAGATGATGACGTCATCTAACGTAGAAATTACGTCATGACTTCCGAACAGCCGCCATCTTGGATCCGGCATCTTGGATTTAATGATTTTTTCCAAAACATCAGTAAAACCACCAAAAATGTCTCAAAAGTACACAAAACCAATAAAATTAAAATAATGCTAAAATGATCATAAAAGGTAAAAGTTATTGCCAGAAAATTATTTTCTTCCTTAAAAAATAAATTTGGATAAACATGCCGGTTAAAACATGGTCACCATGGTAACAGCAAGTTCCGTGAACAATGACATGTCATATCAAATTGTTCCCAGATAAATTTTAGATAAAGTCAAAATGTTTGGCGGCTTTTAGTTCAATATTAAAAAAATTATAAACGGTCAAAGTCCGTTGACGGGCAGATTCGATTCGGCTCATGTGAAGTACGGCGTCTGAACTGGGCCTAATAAAGTGTAATGTACATATATGTTCCTCCATTTTTTGTCTTCTGGTCACTAGCGGATTGGAAAGCAGAGGGATGTTACAAGGATAGGATAATGAAGAAAAACAAGATTTTTAAGATGAGCTCGAGATTTGCAAGCTTCTCAATGACGGCGGCATCAGTCAACCAGTGCAAAGCAGAAGCAGAAAGACTTGGCCTCGATGTTTTTGGCGTTGTAAGGGTTATTTATATATTTAACAATCGTGTTTAAGGCTTCTATTTTTTATTCATTTTACTTATGTTCATAAATATTTATATTTATGTTCTATTATGAAAATATAGTGTACATGTTGAGAGCCTGTGGTGAACGAAGAATTATATCGCAAAAATCGAAAGTTGGATAAATATCCATGTCGAAATACGGTTGCCACGCCAACGTAATAAAAAAAAACAGTGGACAGAGTGATGTATTAGAAATATCTACTGAATATTTTAGTATCCCAGAGTGAAACCTCTTTTTCCAAAAACGTGCCTCCTCCACACCTTGCATGTACCTCCCGTATGGGGTTAAAAAATTGCAATCCAAAATGATTTGTTGGTTTTCCCCGTTAAGGCTAGGCCTTTGCACCTGTGTTGTAACCAGTTTCATATTAAAGCAATAGAGAAGTTATTATTCCCCGCTTTGCTTCGATGCCAGCTTTTACTAAGTGTTATTAGTAAAAATCTACTAGTATACTAATGCAAATGAGACAATCTGATTGGCTGAGCTACTCGTATACTATCAGCCATTAGGGTGCAGAGGCTGGAGGTGTCTACATTTGTCTAAATTTCGGTTTCTTCTCGTTTCTCCAAAGTTTTGGAAGATGATTTAGAGTTATTACAAGACAATTGTTATGATTTTTACTAAAACAATTCGATTTTTTAGGGTTAGGGCTATACACCTACATCGTACATAATATTTCATATTAAAACCCACTTTCAGGTGCATTAATTAAGGAATCTAACCGCGTGTCATGTCTTTGATCTATTCGTTCTACTTATATATTGAAACCAGAAGTGAATCTGACATTTAAAAATCTCACCTATATTTAACATGTTACTATCTACTTCTCCACTGATGCTCCTCAATAAGAGCGAGTGGCTCCAGCTCGGCAAAACTATGCATTCATTAATTCATTATACTAATAAAAATGTTTATGTATTACAGGCCAGGGAAAATGGGAATACGCTGTGTCTCACAACCCCAGGTGGAAAACCGCTTAAATGCGGTAATTATGGCAAGGTCGATGCCAGGGGCTGCAGAGCTAATTCACTGGGGCTTGGTGCGGGAATGAGAAAGAGATACAACTTTGTTTACACCAGGTAACTAAAATGAAACGAGCAGTTACCCCTTATAGCCCTAATTTGTTTATTTACACAAAGAACCTTATGTGATAGGACGACATTATTACCAAAAGGTCTAGACAGTAACAAACTGACAATAATGTTTAAATACAGCACGACGACTTTGAATTTTACGTACTAATTAGCATGTACTACCTATTTATATTCAAACTCGCATCTCTGTAACATTTGCACTGAAAAAGGCAGTAGTTTCTGCCGAAACATGTCTGTTGTAAAATTTAAAGTCGTCGTGCTGTATTTAAAAATTACGACATTATTAGCTTGAAATTTCGCGATTGCCATTACTTTCATTGCTGCTGCTGATTGATTTGCATTTTTTTTTGGACTGGAAGCTTTGTTCAGTTTTTTTACGCGACTCGTGGAATATTGGCCAATTTTGCACGATTTTTGTGAATTCTAAACCCCGCCAAACCAAAGCTAAGTATATTACCATATTTTCGAAAATCGCCGAAAGATATCCGTATTTGTGAAAGTGTTCACCATAGTTTTATATTAAGACAGCAACCTTATTTCTGGTTCAGCAGATATTTAACAATTATTGGATGAGGTCTTTGTGATATCCAGAATAATAAATCAAGGTCGAGGTAAGAGTTATCAGCCGAAGCCGAGGCTGATAACTCTTACCGAGATCTTGCATGATTATTCTGGATATCACATTAACCGAATCTAATAATTGTTTTATTATACACTCAACGAAAAAGAACAACGCTTCTGCCACCGATGTTACTTAGCGGCAAGCAACGCAATGCGCGCGAACTTGACACGAATACCCTTAGAAATCATGCACCGCGGTCATAGATGACACGATTACCCGTGACCTCGAGTGTTCTTGACATGATTATTGAATTGTATAATCTGTAGGTTATTACCCGTGATCCTCTCGCGCTAATCTGTAGGTAGATGACGTAAATGCTTTCAAAGGCGCTGATTTCGAAAATTCACTGTATGCTTTCGGCCAATCAGAAAAGAGATAGTGAGTTGAATAACAATATAATTATTATAGGTTTCTTTATTAATATAGGGCTTTTTAAGTACTATTTGGTCCATGTGTTCATTTTACCTATGCTCAAAATAAATGTGCAGTTCCAGAAAATAACCATACCCACCCAAGAAAGATCATTGGAAATTCCGAGGGGGAGGGGGATCTCAAAAGCCGAAACTGTTAAAGGAAAGTATGAAGCTAAACTGGAATTTCCAGGGGTTGGTTCAAACCAAAAAAAACTACCGCGAGGGGGTATGGATATTTTCTGGAACACACAATATTCATTCCAGTTTCGGATTCAGAAGTGCACAAAGGTGGGGGAGGGGGTGGTTAAGTGAAGATGGGCATTTCCTTGCTCTAATTAATAGGGAGGGTTAAGGTAACACTTTCAGTTCCTCGTTCCTCATATTAGGGGGGGGAGCTAATGTTTTGCACTTCACTATAAGGGGGGTGATGATGTCCAGGCCCCTCCCCTAAATTCCCCACTGCTCCACAATCACAGACTGGCCAAAAAGAAAAATCAGTCCTCTTCTCCATCCCGGCCTACATGATACATAGTTAGACAGAGATTTTGACTCATTATAACAACCCCCTCCATCTCCCCAATCCACAACCACCTATCCAATAGTATCCCCCCTCCAAACAATCTCTTCAAATTTGTCAACACTCTCTTCGCCCTTATTCAAGCCAAGTAATCCACTCTTGTAAAATTCTTATTTATAAAAAAATTGTCTCTAAAAAAGATATCTTCCTCCCTATTCAGGACAATTTAATATATACAATTCAATTTAAGTCCAACTTCAAGTAATCCACCCCAGCCAAATTCTTATATATGACCCTTTACCATCCTCCCCCCCCCCCCCCCCCCCTCTCCACACACACCAAAAAAGGCACTTCCCCGAGCTTCGCGAGGACCTGCGAGTCACGTATTACTTGTAATATATAATAATGGATTGGTCACATGATCGTTCATTCCTTGTGAAACAGACACGAACCTTTTATATCCAGAAGATATCGGTCTTCGTTAATTTGCATGTTATGCTTCTTTCCAGGGTCAAAACAGAGTAGAACGTTTCTCGTTGCTTGGAAGTGCCGCAGATCAAGCAAGTCATTGCTGCACAACACTTAACTTAAAAAAAAAAAATGATGGGAGAGGGTTTGGGTTATTAATAAGTGGTTTAATCAAAGTTCAATAGGGAGTGTGTGTAAGGAACAATATAATCTAAATTTGGGTTAATTATTATTATTGTTTTTCGGGTTTGGTTTCGATCAATGAATGGTTTGCATTGTCGTATTTAACTGTGGTTATTTTCATTATAAGGGTTTGTTGATATCATTTGATATCAAGTACGGTGTGGGTATCCATTTTTGTGTGATTCTTTTCGGTTTATTGCGGACATTAAAGGCGCTTTTTAACGCTATTTCAGTGTTGTTTGTTGTCTATTTCTTTTTTTTTTTATATAATATACAAGGTACATTTTATAATAATAATAATAATGTAAGCCAATGTAATCCAACCTCTATAGTGACTTTACGGCGAATATTTCGTTCAGTAAATATTTTTTCATTATTATTCGACTATTATGCCATTTCACCATATAAGATCAAGAGAACACATAAAATATGGTGTATTTATTCACCCAGTTTTGAAAAAAAGAGTTGTTAGAGCAAGGAGTCCAACAGTGCGACCACTTTCAATTAATTTTTCATTATTTCATGTGAGCAGACTATCCAATCAGATGCAGATGATAGCTATCTTCGGCTTTTGATTGGATAGTATGCGCGCACGAAATAATGTGAAGTAATTAAAAGTAGTCACACTTTTTGGGTTCGTTGCTGTTAATACCTCAAGTTGACTTTAGTTCGGTGAGGAATTGAAATCTCCTACTGTTTTAGACAATTTGAGCCCAACCCTATATATCTTTCTCCAAAATGGACGCCGCAAATTCATATTAACCCTATCCTGCCTGGGTGGGGGGGGGGGGGCAAAAAATCCCCGCGCTGACTTCAAATTTATCGTACTTAAAGAGCATTCAAGCAATCATTGCCAAACTTTATGACTTTCCTAAACATTATCTGGGAACATTTTGGTTTGTCAATATTTTGATCACGTGACTTGATGTTTCCATGGCAACCAAGTTTTGACAGGTCGTTTTAGCCAAATTTGGTATTTTCAGCTTAAGTTTCAGTTTTCATGAGATTTCCGCTTTCTACGAATAGTTTCCTCCAAAATCTTTGCAATTATTGTATCCTTATATTGTTTTCGATGTTTTCAAATCAAATTTGGTGATTTTCTGACATTTCTGAACAATTTAAAAATCCAAGATGGCGGATCCAAGATGGCGGACATTTTAAAAGTATGACGTTATTTTGGCGTGATATGATATCACAATTGATTCGTGATTGTCACTAAAATAAACATGTTTGAATGCTTTATACACCACATAAGTTTCATTTTTATAGCACAAATAACTTTTGAGATACAGATCGTTTTACCCAAATTTGTTGTTTTTTTTAGCTTAATTTTCAGTTTTCATAAAACTTTTGCTTTTTACGATGAAATATTTGCAAAATCTTTGCCGTTTTAGCATCTTTATATTTTTCTTGATTTTTTCAAAACAAATTTGGAGATTTTCCTGACATTTCTGAACAATTTAGAAATCCAAGATTTAGGATTCAATATGGCCAGGAGCCCATCACTTAGTCCAGTCCCTGAACTCTCTCTTTACCCCGCCCTATATAGGGTCTGAACGACAGAGCGCAAAAACCGCTGAGCATGCGCAGTATCTTAAGCTTTTCTTCCCGCCATTCCAATTTCAAAATGGAGACGACGAATCACAAAACAGCACGTCAATGTAACGGTCCCTGGATGGCGCGGTAATCGCTGAAGGACTTCAAAACAAGCTGTGCCATTGAATGCGATCGTTCACCGACAACTTCGTATTCAAGGGAAGAAATCGTAGCTGTAATTGTAGCTTTAATACTGGGATGAATGCTGTGCTTTCGAAGGAGAACTTTCGCCACTTCGTATTTGCTACAAGAGCAGTTTTTTCCACTTTTTAAGGTCAGCGTAAACTCGTTAAGCTTGGGAACGATATATAAGATAGCTTATTAATTTCTCAAGAACATATCAAAAATGACTTTTTTTTCGTTTCAATGAATTTTTTAAATGGTGCTTTTACATGGACTTAGTAGTGGTGGTATCGAGACGTTGAACTAGAGCTTTTTTCCCGTCGTTTCACGAGTGATTACCGAGTACTTTCGAGTGATCTTGGGCTAAATGAGGCTAACCTTACAAGGTTTGTTGTTGTTCTTTTATAGATTTACAATAAAACAGCATTTGTTTTGTTTGATTGCAATATTATTGTTCGGTAGTTATCGATTTATTTTCGATCTCAATGGTTTCAAACGGTTTATGGAAGGTTAAGCTTAGTGTGTTTAGCTTAAATTTATTAGGTTTTCTTTTATTTCGACCAACTGCAAATTCGATGAAAAAAATTGGTTTTGTCCCTAACCGTTCTAAAACACTGCAACAGTTGTATTTGCAGGCCTTCTAAAGCTGGTTAATTTGATTAAGCTTTAATCTTACAGACGTGTTTACAGACTTAATATTTCTGAAAACTTGAGACAACATTTTTAACGTAAGCTGTGACCCTATGTCTATTATAAATATTTATTTACATTTTTTTGAAAAAATAAAGATGTAAGAAACCCAGTTGAAACCTGACCAGCAGAAGAGCCAACCAGATCCATATATGTTAGAAGATGAAAATAAAAAAACTCCAAGATCAACCAAGAATAGAAGACAAGTTGCTTTTGAACAAACATGAATGTTCCATGATCTTTAGATACAAAATATTAAATTATAGCATAAACAGCATGAACTACAGCTGTATGATTATACATTGTACTTATAAAAATGCTCAGTGTACATTTTAAAATAATATTGATATAAAAGCCTGACTTTATGTTTGAAAACAATTGGGGTTTGGAATCAATTTATATGACAAGTGCAAGATGACCTCAATCGTAAACAAATATTCACTTCCAACAGGCTAACCACTAGGTTGCTTCATTTGATAACATAAGCTCTCAAGGTTGAGACAAGTTAGAAATAACACTTTGGTTTCCTTTAACAACCATAGTGCAACAAACATAATGAAAAGAAAAGGTTTCAACTTAAAAATAAAAAGTTTCCTTTCGCCACAGTGCTATATTCATTCAAATTAGTCCAGTTATAAGTTAATTCCCTGTGATAAGTGATACGTCTGGTGCCCCTCAGTAAAATATATATTTATATACATTTGTACCCCCCCTCCCCCCCCCCCCCCCCCCCCCCCCCTTCACAACAACTACAACATTAAAAAGACAGGATTAAAACTTTAAATGTAACTCTGAACAGTTACATTGTTGCATTCTATAATTTGTAGTTATGTACAAATGTAAATTATAAATTGACTGAAATGACTTACCCAAAAATGTTATGCTTGATGACCATGCAATTTTATGTGCTGATTGAGAATAGGGTTTTGATTTTGAAACATTTTTTTATACCAGTTACATGTATAAGCCAACTCAAAAACCCTTGCTAAAAACACAAAGTATAACTTGGCCCAGGGCTTATGGTATAGCTAAGATTTTATGGTATCTTATAGTGTATAAAAAAACAACTATGGCAACAGCCCTCAAATCCTGCACACCCCTCCCCCCCCCCAAAAAAAAAAAAAATAATAATAATAATAATAATAATAAATAAATACATTTGTATTAATAATGAAATAAATAAATAATTGACCTCTTAGGATCCTACTCATTTTCATTAATAGTTTGTTGGCATAGTGTGGCATAGGTTTGAAAGGCTCTTGCTTTTGAAAAACTATTAATCATTAACTTTTCTGCCTTGCTCAGCATTGCTATTTTCTTATTTATCTTATCTGGAATTTAGCTTTCCTCTGAAGCAGCCTAATAGGCTGGTAAAACATTAAAGCTGTGAATACTGAACTTAGAAAGGAAAATGTGGTGACCTCAGGTTGTTACCTTTGGCAGGCTTGCCAGCATTAAGTTAAGCATTTTGCTGAGCAATTTCAGATAGATTAATTGAGTGTCTAGCTTCTAAAGTTTCAGGCGAAGGGAAGGAGGAATCTTAAAATCCAGAATCTTCAGAAGGGGAATCCAAAAAAAGTCAGAATTTGTAAAGCTATAATCTAATCAATCAGACACATTCATAGACATATTCATTGACATTCAGATCAACATCCCTGTTGCAGATTTCAATATTATTTTAAAGATTGTGCCCTTTTGAAAATGCCAGAATGAAACAAAATTATATTTTTTTTTTTTACATATTCCCCTTATTTTAAATTTCAGCTTGTTCCAGATTCCTGCTTTCAGATATAGCCTGAAAAAAGCTATATCTATTGACTAGACTACATAATAATAATATTATATCAACTTTGTTGTGCATGTTTGCCAAGGAATGTATTAATTTTATTTTAATGGTGAGGTTGTAAAAGCATAATTATTATAGTTAATAATATTATTGTACAGTCAAACCTCTATTAAGTGGTCCTCTGTTAAGCGGCCACCTTCGATTAAGCGGTCACTTATCAAATTCCCGGAAATCGCTCCCCATATTTACTGTAAGCGTGACCTCCATTAAGCGGTCACCTCTGTTAAGTGGACGCGGCCATCGCTTAACTTCTCAATTTGCAAATTATAGTTAGATTAGCATGCGATATTTGACATGACGATAAGTGAAGCATGTCCAGTTTCTTTTAAGAGCTCATCAAACACAACATAATATAATTATGTTATCAACGTAAGAATGCTATTGTTTGGGCTAATTGGCTTGTGTGGGTACACTTTAAACTTTCAAATTCTCAAATTAAGCTTTCAACCTGTATTTTAAAAGCAGTCAGTTGGCTATTTCCCGAGGGTGACTGCTTTTAAAATAGAGGTTTCACTGTAGCTTGTTGGGTCCATATTGGGGAATGTTCAAAATATTGGTCTCAAACTCAATTCACAGTTCAGGTAAGTGCTTAGTGGGTATCAAATAATCATGTAACATGGTTGCCACAGACATAAGTTTTCAAAATTACCTGACTTTTTCCCTGACCTTTCCCTGATAAAAGTAAAATTTCCCTGACCAAATAAATGCAAAATGTCAGATATAGTAGCGGCCTCCAGCCTCCCCTTGCAGCCATCCTTTCCACCCGTTTATTTAAGACTGATAAGTTTTCAACGAATTACAATAGGGCATTTGCATGATGGCATTAACTGGTTAACAAAATAATGAAGACAAGAAAGGGAAATGGATAAGTTCCTTCACACTGGAACTTCAGCATTTATGCCATGGTTAACAACAGTTCAACCTATCAGTGGTGTCATAATTTCAATTTTACCTGACTTTTCTTCAAAATGTCAATTTTCCCTGACTCAAAATAAAATTTCCTGACTTTTCCCTGGGCCGGGCTTTTCCCTGACCTTGAATTTTTTTCCCCTGACCATTTCCTGACCTGTGGCAACCATGTGTAATACATGAAATTTACTGAAAAGGATATCCACATCCCCACTTTAAAATTACATGTACTTTCTTTTATAAAACACCTACAGGCTGTACATGTACATTCATCATTCACAGTATTAAACTAGGTCAATTGATGAACACAGATGTAAATAGTTTTCATTTGTCCATGACCAGACACTAATCACTCTTTACATTTAATAAAGATGAAGACGCACGTAATATAAAATTATACAAATTTAATATACCGAATTAATAAGGGGGGTCCTTCTTAACTACCGGATTCAGACTTATTGCGAAGGACATTATTTTGCTGCTCGAAAAGTTTGCGTGTTGCGACGAGCTAACATAGCAAGATATATTAGTATGAACACTTGGTGTTAAAAAATGCACATTGCGCGTGCGTAACTAGTGCCAGTCCCAAACCGCGCGCGAGAATTATAAATCCCTAAAACTCGAAGGAAAATTGATAAAGTTTCAATTTCTTTTGTTGATCAGAGGAAGCCTATCCTCCTTTATAAACGTACGTATGGGATTACTGTTTACGCTTAAAACAGCAAATCTATTAAAGAAAACGTACAATTTTGCGTCTTTATGACGTCATAACTTTGGTATTAATGTGAATTTCAACAAATGCATACGTCGCTTTATGCATTGCAATGTTCTTTAATCATTGGCATTGTTTTCTAATATCAAATAATGTAAGTTGTTTGAGTTTTAGGGGGTTTTCTGTCCTGGTCACGTGACTTGCCAAATATGGTCGTGACTTAAAAATTTTGAAGGGACTTTCAATTGAGCAAACATGGCCAAACAGCTTATATATGTAGAAGTCGGAGATCAAAAGATATGATAGTTTGAAGTCTTCCTAAGAATAGACTGGTAGTTAAGAAGGTCCCCCTTAACACAAACAAAAACACTGTCTATACTTACTGAAAGCAGATGACATAAGCTCAATTAATTCCTGATAAAAAGTCGTAATTTTAATTTCCATCTCACTGAAATTACATGTAGTATCACAACACATGGTTGACAGAGACAGTGACAAGAATCATGGATGGCGAGGATCCCGGCGAGTGATGAAGAATCCACTAGCGACGAAGACTCGCGCGGATAAATAATATCCGAAAATCCGAACTTCAAATATTAACTTCAAAGGAACAAAGGCCACAAATATCGTCCCAAATTGTGTTACAAAGACCGTTGATTGAACCATAAATGTCCACACATTTCCAGAGTGCAGAGAAACGTGTTTCCATAAGCCAGTGATAGTTCCAGGAAAGCATCACATCATAACATAGCCACTCAAAATAACAAAAAATCAATGACAAACCCTACACGCAACGTTCAAACCACTGCTTTAATGCACGTTAACTGCAATCGATCAATTACTCCAGTAGCTGTAAAAATATTTGCGCCTCAACTGTTCGGATCTTTACCTGAAGTATCCGTGAAATTGATCGTGCCCTCATTAAAACTCCGAAACAACTCAGAAATCAACCACAACACTCTTTGGCCGCCATGATAAAAATATCGAAGCTCTACTAATGAGTATGCGCACTTGCTGCGAACTCGGTGAAATTACGTCATATCAAGCAACCAATCAGCGGTTTTTGCGCTCTGTCGGTCTGAACCCAGCGGGAGAAGAGAGAGTCCAGCATCACTTGCATGCGCATGCTCAGAATGAACCAATCAAAATTCACTAGATCCCAATCTACGCTCATTTCCGCTCGGCGCCATGTTTATTCTCGCAGCTAATCTACCACCATCCTAGATCACCTCATGTAATGGAAAATTACCTATTGAGCTCAAGGAATCGTTAAAAATGTTAAGAACAAATTGCAGCAAATTGGGATTAAAGCCTATTATTTTGGCGGCTCGGATTCAGGCTACGACACGCGAGGCATGCTGGAAATGACGGCTACGAACAAGATGGCGGCTGTATATTGGAGCTCGTGAAGTTAACGTTTGGTATCATTGTGAAGCTAATGGATTAGATGGCATATGATTGTTAAGTAATTCAACTTTGGCTGTTCCACGATCTCCCGAACCGTAAACCAAAGCGGCATTGCAAGAAAGCAACTCGATATGGTGTTTTATTCGGTATGATATTTCCTTGTGGGACCGACTGCCTCTGAGCTGGATTGTGATCAGAGCTGATAGCTCTGTTTAATGGTGTGTAGAATACAATTATTGTTTATTGTGCACGGTTTGTTTTCCTGATAAAGGATAATTTTTTAGCGTTATTGTTCGGTTATTTGGCCAAATTGGGCACTATATATTTGAACATTTGCTTGTAAAAAATATTTGAAATTCTGGAATATTACATTCTAAAAGTAAGAAATATACTTCTGCTGTACCTCCGGTTATAACTGCTTATAATAATAAACAGATAACAAAGCAACTAGATTGGTAGAGTGGTAGATTTTTGTTATAACATTATTTTGGCCAGGGATCTTGGAAATTGTCATATTTTGGATAATATTATGACCTAATTATGTAAAGTGAACGAGAAGCGATCCTTGCAGGGGTTTTTTTTGCAATTCTCTGAATTTGGTGATGCTTCTTTTATGTCCACCAGTAAGGAAAGATTGCGTGACGAGCCCAAAGAACGTCTGCGAGGAGGCTAGTAAAACTATGGCATTCACTTTCTGCTGACAGTTTACCTGTATGCACATGTTCTTCAATCTCCATAAATTCCATCGCTTTGATCCCAAATGTTGCAACAATAATTATTTCCAGTACGTCTGGTTACGTATAAATTTTGCATTTCCTTCTTTGCATCAGCCTCTCCAAAATAACTTAAGAAGCAAAAATTAAATCAGAAGTGTTTGTGATGTATGATTTCACTTACTCTAGATCACATATAATTATTCTTTCTGTTTGGCAGAGTAGATTTCAAACTCTTTGTTAGGGCCTGTTTACATGGAGGGAGGGTGACCCAGAAGTGTTTGTGATGTATGATTTCACTTACTCTAGATCACATATAATTATTCTTTCTGTTTGGCAGAGTAGATTTCAAACTCATTGTTAGGGCCTGTTTACATGGAGGGAGGGTGACCCGGGTACCAGGGTCACCCTCCTAGCCGGGCTACCCTGGGAGGGCCAACTTGTCATACATTTCTTTACAAAGCACACTGAAGTGTTTACATGATAGACAGGGTCACCCGCCTACCTGGGTCACCCTGTCTGCTTGCCAGGGTCACCCTCCTAGGCGGGCTATCTCTGTTTACTTGAAAACCAGAGAAAATGGCGGAACAAGCGATAAAAACAGTAAACTCGCCGCTATAGCCTTTCTTCTTGCTGCCATGTTTGTTATGTAGTGCTTTAAAATAAATCGTGCCGTTGCAATAAAAAAGTCCGCCAAAATATGAGCCCGCCAAAACAAGAGCCCGCCAAAAAAAGATAGCTCGCCTATATGATAGCCCGCCCATGTAAAGGCGGGCTATGTTTTAGCCCAGCTGGGAGGGTGAGTCACCCTCCCTCCATGTAAACAGGCCCTTAGATCTTTTCCACACCCTTTCCCATACTGTTCAAAAGACTACACTGTAGATGGTGATCAGAAGTGAATGATTTGTGACACATCAGGACAGTTTATGCTCATTCTAAATGCTACTGTAGCAGTGACTACTCAAAATTGACACTCAGTATTACAAAATGGCTGACAATAGATATCTTAGTGATATCATTGGTGATGTTTGTGAACATACATGTAATATTATTGACAAGATTTTGAATATTTCCACATTAATTTTTTGAAGAAAATATTCAAAAATCATAGCATAGTCATTTCTCAGAAAACAAAACAATACATGTACACATGTACTTTTGATGCTTTCCTTCTTTATTCTTGAGGTCATTAATAGGCACAATTTTCCTTTGTTCACTTTGTACATGATTTTTTTGGTTGTAATTGCTGCTTGCCTTTACAACAGCAGTAATGGCTCCGTCAATTCCAAGCCCGCTCATCCTCCCCCCCCGGGCATTTGTCGGGCATTTGTCATTTTTTTGTCAGAAGGTTGAAAATGCCCCACGGTGGGGTCAGCTTACATGCATAAAATCCCCACGGTGGGGCTTCAGGAGCAGTGCAAATGCCCGACCCACGGGACAAGTTCAAAAACTTTTTTGAGAGGATCGAGGAATTTAAAAATCTAAATTCCAAGCAGAACTATTAATGATGGATACTATAATTGTTCACAAATACATAGCTCTTTATTTATACCTGTAATCATGATTTTTGGAACATGGTGTTGAAGTCGAAGCTTCGTTCCGCCATCTTTGACGTCTTTGGTTCGCACGTGGAAAGCAACGGTGTAAATGTTTGCACATGTGGGCTGGGGGTGGGGCTACGGTACACTTGAAAAGTGCGGGACTCAAACGAGGTTTAATATCAACTCAGTTTTATATTTTTCTATCGGGGGCAATCAGGAAATTTTAAATAAACAACAAACCGTGTACGTCTTTTAAAATACGAAAGATCGCGTTGCCTTTGACAAATGCCCCACCCCCGGGCTGCCCGGTTATAGCAAATGCCCCACCCTAGGGATGGAAAAGTTGTAAAATGCCCGACAAATGCCCGGGGGGGGGGATGGTCGGGCTTGGAATTGACGGAGCCATAACCAATATAACAGTCGGGGGAACAAGTGCTGTTTTTGGCAAATCTTTGTTCAAGTGCTCACAAGAGTTACTGGTTACTCCAAAAGTTGGCATGCCATCAGGATATGCTTAGCATTTTTGGGATGAAAACTGCAGGCTCAGACAGTTATTGGAGACCGGAATTTTATATCAACTTGTATTAATTAAGTCTTGTTCCCTTGTTAACTGCTATATATCAACTTGTACTTGTTCCTTGTTTTACTGAAAAACTGCCATTTCTTTCATCATGAGTGGCAGAGACAGTAAGTGCCATAATTATTGGTACACCAATTATTGAACTTTCTTTAGGTAGGTTATAGCAGAGGTCTATAACTAGAGGTTTCCATCTCTGGTATTGGGTCTTGGCCCATCAGATTCGCAGTTAGGCTATTTTTAGACATTTTTCGCTCGAAACCAGCAGCCAATCACGTTGAACCATTTTTAATATGCGAGCGCTACGCAAAGGCAGAAACTTTGCCGGCCAAGGAAAAGCGAAAAGCGTCACAGCAGAATGTAATAATTGTTTAAATACTTCACTAAATTTAGGTCAAACTTCGGTATACTTTTTGTAAAACTATCAATCGACTGAGTGATTTTTCAGTTCAATCTAAATGAAGCATGATTTGTATGAATTCGGCGGCAAAACTTGGCGCGGTGTCCAGTAGCTTCCAGTTGGCAAGTTGAATGAAAACAAAGCAAGACAAAGGTTTCTCCGCGGATTAATCTTCGCTCAATCTCTCCAAAGTTTCGTATATTCTGGAAAATTGTGCAGATGGTTTAGCTTAACATGGGAAGATTCGAAATAATTGTGGAGCTGAACATTATATTCATTTTACAAGTTGAACGGACAGCTATACGCAGCCGAAGGTTTCACTTGTTTATACGGCGGGCAAAACTTGCGCGACTACAGAATTAACGAACTGAGCTTGAAATCAAGTTCATTGAAGTAAAAGAACAAAGGAAACCCTCAATGTCTACATGGATGGAAAGAAAGAGAATTTCACTGTGAAGTGATAATTGAATGATTGACTGTCACGAACGCTTGACGAACTGCCGTAAGCTTAAGTTATAAGCTTATATAAGCTTACGTAACTGATCCATGGATATTTATTGTGCTGATTTTAAAACTTAATTCAGCTGGAATTGACAAGCCTCGTCGAAATACAAGGTAACAATACTGAATAGACTAAGCTTAAACTTGTGTTGTAAACAGGTTTTCATTCTTTGGACGAATTAATTGTGTCCGCGGTCTTCCCGTAATTAATTTCAGGCTGCCTTTAGTGCTCTTTCAGTCGCATTAGTTGTACATTTTACAGGCATTTCCCATTAAATATTGTTAGTTCGCCGGTCTAGTGTGATCGTCTGGGTGAGGGTAGCACTGAAAAATTCAAGTTGTTTTAAGGTAATTCCATCGAAATAGAAGTTACACTGGGAAGTTTCTGAAATTTTTCCTAGTTGTACACTGTGATGTAATGTTTCAAAATATAGAATAAAAAGAATAGGTCACCAGCCCCGCGAAAGAGATATAATCGACTAAAATACCTCATAATTCCTTACAAAATCAACCAAAAACACGTATTTTTCACGTTTTCAGTGATTATTAATTTCTCTGCACTGAGAATTGGTTTATACTCCTTGTATAGAAAGAAGATGATTACTAGACTTAAATATGCGAAAAAAATGATAGGTCACCACGCTCGTTTACGAGAAAACGATCATTTACCTCTCTGGCGAGCATAGCCATAATGAAAAAGCCGCCATGTTTTTAATGTGCGCGCGCTAATTACGCGCGAAATTATGCGCAGAAAGGATGCGCAGTGCAATACTAAGGAATGACCTTAATTGGAGAACCTGAGCGGAAGTAATTCAAGAGACGAGCGAAATGTAGTAGTCGATGGCGTCAAGTCTCTGTTAATTATTGCTAAGCTTTAAAGGATCCCCTACTGTTGGAACAAGTTGCCGTTAAAGTGATAGAAAAATAATCTGAACCTAATATTTGTTGAAAACCGCACAATATTTTTTCAGTGTTAACGAAAAACTGGCTACAAATCTCTGCCATTTTAGGTTTCAAATTACCCGCGCGCCACCATCTTGGATTTTATGACGTTTCATGGTTGCCCTTTTGTTATACAACAAAAGGGCTATTGTTTACTGACAATAGCGGCAACCACAATACGTCATATAATACAGAATGGCGGCGCGCGGGTAATTTGAAACTTAAAATGACAGAGATTTGTAGCCAGTTTTTTCGTTAACACTGAAATAATATTGCGCGGTTTCAACAAATTTTAGGTTCAGATTATTTTTCTATCACTTTAACGGCAACTTGTTCCAACAGTCGGGGATCCCTTTAAAGCTTTTAACGTTTCTTACTCAGCGCGGGATTTCACGCTGGTGGAAGCAAATAAATTGTAAAGTAGCAGTTTTGATATTATATGGTTTGGCTGAAGTATAAACTTGTTATTTGTTCAGAGCGGCAGCCATTGATAGTCATTTCACCCTAAATGAGTCCTAACAAGGAATAAACAGCTGTCCACGGCTGTCACACTGCCTTGATTTCCATTCGTTTCTAAAGCTTTGGCCCGGTAACCTCAGTGTTCGTGTTTTAAGTCGTGCTTTGAAATATATTTTCATCATTGTCAACCATTTTCAGTTAATACGCAATAAGTACACATTAATAATATTTACGAGATTCGTTTATTAAGTCAAATCAAGTGAAGGTTTAACAATAATTTCATTTCAACGTTCATAAATATCAAGCTTGACGTGGTCCGTTTCTCAAAGCCATGAATGCGACACCGAACACAGTCAGGGCTGTCATGGCGGCCATCGCAGCAACTAGTGGCATATTTAATCCAACTGAAAAAACAAATGTTAAATAATTAATACAGCTGGTGATAAACGTAACGGATAGTTAAGACTATGCTCTTTGCTTTTCCTTCTAAAATGTCGGATAAAAACGAGTTTTTTGTTTCATTAAATTTGATTCGTAAATGTGATTATCATCTCGTCCATATAGCAAAAACACAGACAAATACAAACTGAAACTTTTTAACTTTTTGTTTGTTAACCAAAATTTGATGTTAAATCGTCTTTTCAGGAAAAGAGTGGATAAACAGATTTTCGTTGGAAACCTAAAATGATCAGAAATAATAGTCCATAATGCTAAGCTATATTATACGGTTTACATCTCGAGTTTATGTGGATTTTTGTCATTATACGATTGACTAGCCTGCGAATACAGCCGACTTCCATGCGATTGACGTGTCTTCAGTTACTATATATAATTTGTTACCGTGGTGTTAACCAATTACCACTAATAAACTATGAGTTTTCAATATCAAAGTTTGTCGTCAAAGTATAACATTAGAGAGCTTAAGTAAGCACAGACGTGTCTAAGTCACTGACGGCAACCGGAAGACGAATGTTGCTAGTTTTGGTGCGCTTTTACCTCCACCAAAGAGTTGGAAAACCCTTGTTTTAGTATTCGAAACTTGACTTTACAGATAAAAAGTCGATGATACGCGTCAAAACAGAGAACAGTCGAGTTCCGGTTGCCGTCCGTGGCTCAAAAACATCTGTGCTTAAGTTTTACTCACCCTGTGTATCGTCCGATTTCCTGGGGGCTGGTTCGTCATCTTCCTGTTCATATTCCTCTGTGTCATCAACAGTTATGGTCCTTGTGCAAGAGAATACACCTTTTGATCTGCGACGTCACGTCTTCTTCGGTCATTGGACTCGCATCCCCTGGCACACCTGGACTGGGTGTCAGATGCATTGCAGATAATCGCGTGACAGTGAATGAATACAAACGGTTGGTTGTTCACAAACTGGAAGGATTCCAGGGCGAATCTAAAGTAGCCTGTAGGAGAGGGGAAGAACTTTACTGTTTCATCAACCGCGCAGCTGTTGGAAAAATGAAAGGGAAATTAATTCATACAAGGATAGTATTAAAAAAAACGAAGACAAGTTCAATTACTGGTCCAAGAACATAACGAAAATAAAGCCAAAATAGAAAAAACGAAAAAGGATAAATAGGAAACTTTTATTAAACAGTATGGTTATTTAATAAGGTTGTAATATTTACATTCGTTTATAAATAATTCGGGATGTAGCGAAACATTAAAGAAATAAATGATCCAAACAGCCTACTACATTCGACTGAGTTGGTATTGAACTATTCATACAAAAATCATAACAGAGTTTTTCAATTTTATTTCTAAGTTTTCTTCTTAATTTTAGTTTGATCGAGTAGATATATTAAGCACTCGAGACAGTGTTTTATTACATTTCCAAACATATCTAATTTCGAATACTTCGTTCAGTGTTCTTCGTATTTTCATCTCTCTTCTCCGTGTTTAGCAATGCGATGAAACACTCCTTTGTTTGATAAATCTCGAAGTATATGTATTGCGTCAATAAATTAAAAAAAGTGTTCACAGCACCAATGTGGTATAATCTTACCCGTCCTTTAAAATGTTATGCCTCTTGGGGTTATTCTCGTCAGGAGTTGGTGTGGCGAAGCACGTTAAAGCGATGACAGAGAGTCGTTTGTCATTACTGTCAACTTTGAGCTGTAAGAACATGTGCTGACGGAGTTTCAACGACAGAGGGAAGTCATTGCGACTGTACGATGTTCCAAATCTGTAATAGGAAAAAAACATATTTTTTTCTGAAAAGATATATACATCTATACGTAAATCAAAATATGTATAAGCTCTATAACCTCTGTAATAATCATACCTGTTATTTATTTATAAACATAATTTTTTTTTCGATGTCAAAAACATAAAGAAAATCACTTTAATCGTCTTTATAATGAACGAAATAGCAAATTATAATTGTTTCTTGATCTAAAAAAAAATATGAACCCTGTAAAAATGCTTTTGTTTTTAAACTATCTGGACAAACGAAGGACTAACCCAGGAACGAAAATATTTGTTTCCTTTCATAGAACAACAATTATTATGGGATTGTTGTTGTTGTTGTTGTTGTTGTTGTTTTCGTGTGAATAGTTCATGTGAAATTTCTCCGATTCAAAGTAAAGAAACTTGAGAATCATAGATAAAGTTGAATTACTTCGCGTCAAGCTTCCTTGGTATGAACACTGATATTAAGGTATTTATTCACGTGACTAAACAGATTTAGCGACCTGTCTGTATTTTTTTTTCTGCCAAGTTGAAACATTTTGATAAAATGTTATATCAGATCATAGTTAATAGAGTGAAATGGTTATATGAAGCCCGGCAAACTTCAAAGGAGCAAACAAAGATGGCACGATTTATGTTGGCAGGTCCACGACCTGCCATAGTGCGCTCGTGCACTATGCATGAATTACGTAACCGAAACGTTTCTATTGGTTAGTTGCTTGAACACACGTAAACAGCTATTGTATTTTGTCAGGTTTTGTGCACGGTCAAGGCCAAAAAAGCGAATAAAAACATATAACAAAGAACATTGCCTGGCTTCATAACCATTTCGTTCTATTAGCTATGATCATACCTTTTGCTGTGGAACAATTCCAGGACAACGGTGAAGTTTCCTTTTCCTCTTTCCCAGAAGACCAATTTTCGATTCTCTGGTTTCATGCCAACGGCCATGGCTACTCCGTGGTTGGAATAATAACAACTGAATGGGATCTCAATCTCCCTGACGCGTGTTATGATATCTGTGTTTTTCAGTGGAATCTCCAGAACTTTATTGCTGTAGACAATGGCAGACTTGGTGTATCTGCGTGTGCTGTTGCATCCGGTCAGCGGTGTTTTGAGCTTGAAGTGTGTTGGAGTTTCTGTTGCTCCACAACTCGTGTCCAGGAGACGAATATGTTCACGGTCCATTCCTTTGAGTATGGGCTTGGGGATAGTAATGGACATTTCGTTTTGCAGGCAGTTAATAACGACTCCTCGAGCTAGAAGAAGGAGAACAGGGAAATATTCATGACATATTTTATGAAGATTTCTGGATGGTTAAAATCCAACTTTTAAATATTTAGAAAAAGTGTTCATTCGTGGATGAACTGTTATAAACCCAGGCATATTTCGTGACATTGTCCTCTGGAATTTACATGCATTTTTTTTTATTATCATTCTCTCCCAATTCAGTGGTAAGTAGTTCAGGTCATACGCATTTACATGTTGTATATTTTCTTCCGAGTGATGTCAACATTCACCAATTTATTTTAGAAGCAAAGCCGTCCTTTGGCTCCGAAAAGTTTGCAACGTTGGTGAGAGTGTAATTACTACCTCTTGCTTTTGGATTTTCAGTGCATTCGCGTTTAAATTTTTATATATAATTAATATAATTAATAATTAAATAATATATAATTATTATAATTATATAATATATAATTATTATAATTATATAATATATAATTATATAATTAATAATATAATTCATATAATAATATAATATAATTCATGCGCAGCCATTTTGTCCGAATGTGCGCAGTGGAAATAATGGTGCCTACGCCTACACTTAAAGAATGTTATGCATTAAATCACAGGATACTCACTAGATAAGGAATTGATATTTAATTAAACTGTTATTGGCCCCAATTGGTTGCCTAATGATCTATTAATTAGTTATCGTTTCAGTTTACCTTCACAAGTATGTTTGTCGTCAGTCAATGATAGCTCGGCGTCAGGACATGAACACTCGTAACTTCCAACTGCGTTAATACAGTCATGAGAACATCCGCCATTCTTTACTGCGCATTCGTCAATATCTGAATAAATAATTTTTTTGAAAATTATTTTTTTTCTTAATGTTATGGCTTTGAAGTTTCCCATTTATATATTGTCTACTGAAAACTAAACGGTTATATAGCAAACTTTTAACGATGAGGAAATAATTGCACGTTCGTTCGTTCGTTTGTTTCTTTTATTTTTGCTTTGTTTTGTTTTGTTTGTGTTTCATTTAAAGTTCGTTTTTAAAGCATAATGAGGCAATGAAATTGGAATAAAATTGATTCTAACTCGGTTGACTCCGTAATTTTCTATAATGAAAATTTCGTTATCTGTTTATTTGTTTCAGGTCAAATTCCCAAACGCCAAAGTATGTGTTCGCAATTAGTGAAATATATTTCAATGCAGAAAATCCGTTACCATATTCAAACTAATTAAAAATAATATTGACGTTAACCTTTGCCGCAGTTTTTTCCTTTGAAGCCAGTCCGACATGTGCAGCGGTAATTCCCAGGGACATTAACACACGTAGCTCCGTTTAGGCAAGGCTTGGAGGTCAAACATTCATTGATATCTAGAAACAATATACATTAGTAATCAGATGCTTATAATGTGGCTAAGACCTTTTCATGATGCAGTTGGTTTCATTCTACATTTTGTCGTGCTTTGACTTGAAATATAGTTTTCAGTTATTAGCTTGTCGCCTTTGCGGTAAAAAAATAGTGTGTTTACAGATTCTTTTGGAGCAAACTAAAAAAAGAAATTGTGCAATGCAGATCCGCTGAAATGGCGTTTGCGTAGTAAGAACTGTTGTCGCCTTATGTCTAAACTGGTTTTAACTGATGAATGTATATTTACCATTGTCGCAGTTTTTTCCATTGTAACCAGGCCAGCACGTGCAGCGGTAACTTCCCGGAGTGTTTTTACATTTCGCTCCATTTTGACAAGGATTGGAAATCGAACATTCATCGATATCTGGAATAAATGTAATAAATGCAATCAAGTCTGACCCTTATTCAGGTAACTGTAATATGAAGGGACACTTGGGTATTGTATCAGCGTCTGTCAAATTCAAAAGTTGAACGGAAGCACTCAGAATTAAATGTTGGTAATAAACTTGGAATTGAAACATTTGTTCGGAAAGTCAATTAGTATGTTGTCACTACGTTTGAAACTGAAATTATGGATTTAGGAGCGATGAAAAAAAAAAAACAAGCGAGGAATTTTTACCGTTTCCACAGTGTTTTCCGTTGTATCCAGGCCGACAAACACAGCGGTAACTTCCAAGGGCGTTCAAACACACAGCTCCGTTTAAGCAAGGTTTGGTCGTAGAACATTCGTCGATGTCTAGAAAGAGCAGTATATTGTTAATGCGATTTCAAAATTGATTCATGGTTCTTAAAATTGGGTTTCAGACAGTAAAGCCGTAAATATGCACAGATGCATGGTCGAAATTGCACATCTGCCTCCTGCCCAAACGACTTTTAGAATAATCTTTCTTTTCTGTTCAGGAAATCACCCACAAGATATTTACCTTGAAATGTATATATTTTTAATCCCATTGATAATTCAAACCGATAATATTAAGATTTAACAATTGTACACTGTAAGTCGTTTAAAAAGGACTGAATTTTATTGGGCTTGAATTTCTTTTGGAAACGTTTGGTCGTTAGTCATAGTCTTTTTATTACTTTTTTTTTTTAAGTTGTACATGCTAGATTAAAATCAGTGCGGGAATTTATTGTTTACCTCCTCTTTTCCGACAAATAAGAATATGTTAAATGTTGGTCAATGGAAGACATATTTGATTTTTACCTTTTCCACAGTTTTTTCCCTCGAATCCAGGTAGACATTCACAGCGGTAGCTCCCAGGCATGTTTTTACAATTAGCTTTATTTAGGCAAGGCTTGGAAATAGCGCACTCATCGATATCTGTAGATTGCAAAATAATAAGAATACGTTTGAGCGTCTTAATAGAGGGAAATGGTTATGAAGCCCGGCAAACTTCAATGGAGCAAACAAAGATGACAAAATTTGGGTTGGAAGGTCCATGACCGTGCACATCTTTTGTTTTGCGCTCATACACTATGCATGAATTACGTAATCGCAACGTTTCTATTGGTTAGTTTCTTTGAACACACGTAACCACCTATTGTATTTTGTTTTGTGCACGGTCAACCCCCAAAATAGCGAACAAAAATATATAACAAAGAACTTTGCCGGGCTTCATAACCATTTCCCTCTATATTAACTATGGTTTGAGCTATCATGCAGATCCGTCAGTTATAGCAACAACGAAATAATCAGGACGCTTTTCTGGAGCCGTTGTAATGGTGCTTAGAGAAAGAATCAAGATCTATTGTTTCTTGCGAATTTTCTAATAATTATGAAGACGATAAAATATATCTAAAATGTTTAAAAATATATTTCACGGTTGTTTTAGAACAGTAATATTTACCGTTAGCGCAGTTTTTCCCCTCGTATCCAGCTTGACATTTGCAACGATATGTTCCAGGAAGATTCACACACTTGGCTTCGTTTTGGCAAGGCTTGGAAGTCGAACACTCATCGATGTCTACAAAGAAAGTAATATTTATTATTCATGATTTCCTTAAACAGCAAATACGCCGGGACAGTGTCCCTTTAAATACGGGTGATATGTATGTTTTAAAAAAGCAGCATAACTGGAATTTTGTTACATTTTTCACTGTGTAATCATCTGATTTAACAATAATATTGATAAAGAATGTTCACGTTACTGCATGCTGAAAATGTTTTGTAGTTTTACAATCTTCAAATTTCTAACGAAAGAAACCATACATATATTTTAAATTAAATAACCAGCATCGTATATCATTGTAACCGGCATTCAATGTTGATTGATTGTTCAACGAATTACAATATTTTTGGAAAATAATATTAAGTAGAACTTTATGGATGTGATAATTTGCACGTACCTTTTTCGCAGTTTTCTCCCGTATATCCATTGATACATCGACAAATGTATTCATCGCCGGCAATAGGTAAGCAAGTTGCACCATTCTGGCATGGCTTGTTACTACAAGGACTTACTGGAATAATTAAAGTGAAAAACGTTCGATGAAGAATGAAATAACTCATATATGTATGTACACTGCGGTTGGAAGAATGAAAGCGAAAGATCTTCGCAGTTAATATATATACTTCAACTTGGGCAGTTGAAAAGTAGGCCTGGAAAAAGTTTGTAACTAAATTAATAATCAATGGTAAATATTTATCGAAATCATTCAATCATTCATTCTACCGGGTGAATCAAACAAAAATGCCAAGCTCCAAAAAGATACTTGGATCATAAAAACTAGATAATTTGACGCCGTCTGTATAAAGTCTATTGCTGGTTTGCAACCATTCCCGAGAGATTTAAATGACAAAGACGCTGGCGGCCATGTTGAATTATTTTGTTAATGGTCATCCAACATGGCGGCGATGACGTCAGTTGCAAACCAAGAATAAAGGCCAATACCAACATAAATGTCTGTATATTCCGTGGTTAAGGTATTCACGCCAAAAAAGACTAGAGTTTAAAAATCCGCTTTCCTTGATCCGCCATATTTCCAAACTTGTTTTGAATCCTAATTATATAAATTTAAACCTTCCAATTTGGATAGAAGGGCCTGTCAAAATATGGCTGCCATGGAAACTTTAAATCACGTGACTCGCTATTAAATGACTAATGTGACTCGCTAAAATGTTACCTGGTAATGTTTGGGAAAAGTCACGATTGCTCGAATTTTTTTTAAGTTACACAAGTTTTTAAATTAGCACTGGTTCTCTCTAGCTCCCCTCGTGCCCTTATCCTAAGCCAAACATTCAGCGAATTAAAGACAATACAATGATCTTTACCTTTATCGCAGTTTTTCCCTTTGAATCCAGGTAGACATTCACACCGGTAACTCCCAGGCAGATTTATACAAGTTGCCTTATTTTGGCAAGGTTTGGAAGTCGCGCATTCATCGATATCTGAAAATTGAAGATCAATAAGAACATGTTTGAGTGATGCTGGTACGCGTCAGTAATATCAATGGTTTCTAATATGTTTGTAGACGATAAAAACGGTTTTAGAGATGTATTTCAAGGTGTTCTACTATGTAATCACACGTTTAAGTAGAACGTTATAATTATGGACAAAAAAAGTAGTTTATACCATTTCCGCAGTTTTTCCCCTCGTATCCAGGTTGACATTCGCAACGGTATTTGCCAGGAAGATTCACACACTTGGCTCCGTTTTGGCAAGGCTTGGAAGTCGAGCACTCATCGATGTCTGTAAAGAGTAGTATTGAATATTCAGTACTTTCTTAGTAAGATATTTTTTATTTGTTTTCCCTTTTTCACTGTGTAATCTATTTGACAACAACACTGACAGGTCATACATGCTGAAAAGGTTTTGTGGTTTTGTACGCATTCCGGTCAAAGCATCTGGCGAACGACACTATGCATTATTTGTAAATCGAATTTGTTCAGCATAATGTACAATTTGCATCGTACATCATTGTATCCATTCAACGTTGATCAATTATCAAAGGAATTACATTACTATTTGTTTTTCTTTTTTTGAATATATATATAAAGGAGCTACGTCACGGATATGGCGAATCTTGAAAAAATTGGCCAAATTTTCAAGTTCGCCGTTCGCAATTCGTCTTAACCTTCTTCATCCTCAACCATCCTTGGTCCTGTTTGGTTTAATATCACCTTGTTGGTGTGTTTTTTTACCCCAGTTAGTAAACTATTATTTCGAGGCTTTATTCGACGTGAATGTGGTTTTGCACATAGCAAAAATGACTTAAAGTATCATGACATAGCTCATTTAAGAACTGTATGGATGTGATAATTTGCACGTACCTTTTTCGCAGTTATCTCCAACATATCCATTGATACATCGACAGATGTATTCATCACCGGCAATAGGTAAGCAAGTTGCACCATTCTGGCATGGCTTGTTACTACAAGGACTTACTGGAAAGTAAGGTAAATACAGTTAATTAATTTAACAATCCTTGCTTCCTAGAGAGTAAAAATTTCAAATTCGAAGCGCTTCTAAAAGTTAACAGGCGGACAAATTCTAGATACATTTCTCACCACCTCTATACACAAATACACGCTCAGTAGTAAATTTCGCAGTAAATTTCATGATTACGCCAAGTTTAATAATCGGACGAAACTTTTCTCAGTTTTAAAACCGAAAACTTAAATTAAAAAGCTCCTAATTTGATTAATATTAGATGGGACTGCCAAAACATGGCTGCTATAAAAAACGTCAAGTCACGTGTTTGACTCGCTGAACTGTTACCTGTATAATAATAACAAATATATTTTTTTAGGAAAGCAGGTTGCACCATTCCGGCATGGGTTGTTACTGGAAAGTAAAGCAACCCAGAACGCGGTTTGTAAAGAAAAGCGTAATCAACGATAAATATAAACTGCTTATAGTTATAATATTCGGTAAGTGATAGCGATGATTCTGGATTTATTTCTCAATGAATAAAGCAGCAGCATAATTAGGTATTAAACGGTGAAAAGAAAACCTGGTAACGGTAAGTTTGGAAGTAGATATTCTTAGTATAAGAATAAATGTGATATTCTCTTACCACCAGATGAGTCCTCTGTAATATCTACATTCGGCAGACGATCCAGATCTTGGCTTTCTCCAGCTATGGCGCTATCATTAACGTTTTCAGTTTCCTCTAAGAGATCAGCAAGGAGGCGAGTTTGCAATCCCATTTTAGGCAAGAAACCTTTTCCATTTGCAGGTAAAGTGCAACAAAACACCAACGCGATCGCAAACACAAGCTTCATGGCACTGATTCCCATCTTAGTTCACCAAAAAGGGCGACCGAAGTAACTAATAACTTGTGCGATATCTGACGATGTCCTTTTTTATATAAAGCAGAGGTAAACACTCTCTCTCTCCTATCGAGTTTTCATTGGCTAGAAAAGTGTTTTTTTATCGACAAGCAATGCGTTTTGACGACTTAGCGATAATTACCCGTATTTTCATACAAACCGTCAATCTGTGAAAACCGATGATGTAATATGTACTCACATTATGAATGGTTTTCGAAACCTTTTTGTTGTTTAACAGTTTTTATTTCACAAATTAGCTCTTATGTTATAATGGCTCGTTACTTGACATTGTTTCTGCTTTCAATATTTCACATCCGAGGCAAAAATAATTATGTCTTCTCGTATTTTGTTGATTAATGATTTTTGATATTTTAGTGCCGATTTCATTAGCATGAACGGTAAGTTTCACTAATAAATTGTCCTCGTGCTCTGGATTTTATTTACCACAAAAAATAATGACAAAATATAGTTCAAAATATGTCTTTTTTATTGTGGATACAGTTAAAATAACAATAATAGCTCTAATAAGTCCGTATACGATGTTTATACGAAAGACGAAACGGATTACGTATACGTGATACGTTCTTTCGCTTTGCCTGATTAAAAAAAACAATTTTCCCTTTGAAAATTATTATAATTCAGTACATAATTATTGATTTCTTCATTTTCTTTTTTAACAGTGTGACAAAAATGGTGTGATCTAGTCAGTCAATGGCACTTTTGGTTGTGATATGTTACTGAATTAGTGTGTCATTGTCATTAACTATTCTTCAGTCATGATTACACGTTGTGGTGATTCCTATTTCATAATCATGTTACATAATACTATTGCTTGTTAATGAGACCCAAGTTATAAGCTCAAACTTATGAAATTATTTGTATTCTATTTTTACAGAAATGTGAGAATTTAGCAGCTTGCCATTTATACCCCTTGTGTTAAAGAATTTATCGCACTCAAATTAGCAAAATCCAAAGCTTTTTTTGGAAGCCGTATAAAAGCCAAGTGAGCATCGTAAAAAAATATCAGACGCTCTTCTGTTGAGCTTCGGATAGTTGTACAGCATTGGTTTCCACAATCATGTCGATTTCAAGTGTCGTTTTCCTTCTGCCGTTCATGCTAATCCTGGCCTTTGGCGACCAGCCAGAAAAGAATGAAGCAAATAATTCCCCAAGTAAGTAACAACGTTGTAGAATTCGTTTGACTATTGTTGCCTTGCTTGTAGACAAGCAAGGATGTGTAGCGTTATAGACAGTTCATAAATGGCTGCCAATTTATTATTATTTTGTATGTATGTTAATTATCCTAAAAGGCCTCGTTGTTGAGTATAAATTCTTTTGAATTTTGCACATGCTAACGAGGCCCGATTTACAACCTCGTTCCCAGGGTCTCTCTTCTCCCGCTTTTGGCGAGAAGAAGAGAGACCCTGGGAACGAGGTTGGATGATTTATTTAGTATTACCTTCGTTCTTGACATTCCAATATAATTTTTGCAATATCCTGTATATTTTTGCAAGTGCATTAGATTCTTAATAAAAATGACTCCTAAAATGCAGTGATACTACATACTACATTCATCGCACTATACAGATATCGTGGGAGAAAAAAACGGAAAAAAAAATTGTTTGTACTCGTTTCGCACGCTGTTTGTACTCCATCGGAGTGTAATTCAATCATAAGTCGGTGCGTTACTGGTAACATTATAAATTTCAATTGCAGCTTGGACAGATTATACTCCACAATGGTGCACAAAGGATGGCCGAGTAAGGTTGTCTGTGAAGATGCCAAAGCCTGAGGGATGTCAAAAACTCTGTGTTGAGATGAATCCAAAATGCACTGCGGTCGAGTGGTGGGAGAATGCAGGCGGACTGTGCTACGAATGCACAAAACCTTCCTTGAGAGTACCATACAAAGACCCGTCAGACCTGGCTCACCCTCCCCACGTGTACATCATGAAACCAATGCAGGGTAAGGTTTAAATGGCATGAAAACTATCTGGATAACATTTTGTTTTACTTATACACTTTTGTGTTTATAAGAAAGTATAATTTTGGAGCTAAGGTTGAACCTGGAATGAACGTTATTTTTGGGCGAGTAGAGCCAGAGTTACATATTATACATGCATAATTTGCTCGGCTTTGAATGGAAAAGAAGTGCTCATTTCGATGTTTCAGTTAGACTATGCCACTGCTCGGACCAAACTGTTACATTCTATGATATTTTCTTCACACTGTTCATTGTATTCTTGGTTTGCAACTGACGTCATCGCCGCCATGTTGGATGACCATCAACAAAAGAATTCTGATTAGCTTTATTGTTCCTGTCATCCAACATGGCCGCCAGGGTCTTTGTCATTTAAATATCTCGGGAATTGTTGCAAACCAGCAATAAATGGGTAGAAAAAAAATCGTCTTTACTAAATTTCAGCCTGAGGTATGTTCTCGACATTTTATCAAGTTTTATCCCTTTTTCAGCCTCAACATTCTTTAAAAAAACGGTTCTTGTAAAACAAAAGAGTGTATACCTATTTGTGTTAGGAGAATATTGGCTTATTTTCTTGCCTTATTTGGCTAGTACCCATGTCAAACAAACATTGATATATTTTTCAGACATTGACAACTGCAATTCCAATCCTTGTCAGAATGAAGCGATTTGTACCACCTCACCTGAAGGCTTCGCGTGTAACTGTACATCTGGCTACACGGGAACTAACTGCGAAAAGGTACAGCGATCTATTGTATTCATGGTTTGTGTTATCTAGTATGTTGTGTAATGCTGTCAATTCTTACATTTACATATATTCTGAGAACGCTTGGGCGCCGTCTCACTCCGCGGTAAAACGCTCGAGCATGCGCAAAGGCGTAAATCCTGGTCGCCCGCGCGCCAATTTCCCGCTCAAAATTGTATAGGAAAGCCAAACCTTGATAGTAATTTGCGAAATGAAACGAAAGTAGGTAAAAAGAGAAGTTTAGACTATTCAAACACGAAGTTCAGTTTTGTCCGATGTGTATACTGATGTCCATATTTCACGACATTAATTTGTTGTCAATAAACTGTACTCAGTTTATAAGAAGCGTGGGACGAGAAAGACATCTGAGTTACCGATTGGATTCGACTAGCTTGTGTCACATCCGGCGGATGTACACAAGCTAGATTCGACCAATGTCATAATTAAAACTATGGATATCGGAAATTATATCAAGTTTCTTTCTTAACCGTGTAATTATTTCAGATTCAAACAAATGATGCAGGGAAATCTCCCTGATTATATTTCTTTAATAGCATTTCCTAAAGTTAAATTAAAAAAACTTCCAGTTTTCAAGTCAGGAGTAACTCTCTCCTTCGTGTGACCAAATATGAATAACAAAAAAATCATTATTTTTTCCTGTATTTAATTTTCAGATATCGATGAATGTGTCGAATCTCCTTGCAAAAACGAGGCTGTTTGCGAAAACCTTCCCGGGAGTTACAAGTGTACTTGTAAACCAGGATACAAAGGAAGCAATTGTGAAACAGATGAAGATCTTTAAAAAATGATACAAAAGTTACATATGGAGAGACATGTTAATCTGAAAAATGACGTGGATTTAATACCTTTTTTCTTCAGATATCGATGAATGTGTTACTGAAAAGCCCTGTAAAAATAATGCAGAGTGTGTCAACATTCCTGGCAGTTACCGCTGTGACTGTGCACCTGGGCACACAGGACGCAACTGCCATATCGGTTAGTAGTATAAATTATGTTTACAATATTGAAAATAAAATTGAAGTATAGGGGAAAATCGAGAAAATAATAACTGGATAGAATCCATTGAATCGGACGTTTTACATCTAGTTTTCATGTAAGATCGTTCGTCTCTCATACAAAGAGAGCTTGTATTCTATATAAGTTAAATAAGGCAAACAGTAAAAACAACTAAGAAGGAATTGAAATTAATAATGTTATATTTGAAATTCTCTAACAACCGAAACAAAAAATCAAATTTGTATTGTGTAAACGAATTAATTTACAACTGGACCAGTAAACAGTATTATAAATCACCCTAAAGGTTTTAACTTTGTGATGACAATTCTTTATAACAATTTCTGAAAAGAAATGGCATGAAGTACTGATAATCATTTAATTAATTTTCAGATGTCGACGAGTGCCTGGAATCTCCTTGCAAAAATGGAGGTGTTTGCGAAAACCTTCCCGGCAGTTACAAGTGTACTTGTAAAGCAGGATACAAAGGCACCCACTGCGAAATAGGTGAGGTCCATGTATAACAGATATCAGTAAGAGAAAGCATATTTCCGTTCAGCTACTGAGCCAAATTACATGAGTTTAAAATATACCTTTATTCCTCAGATATCGATGAATGTGTTACTGAAAAACCCTGTAAAAATAATGCAGAGTGTGTCAACCTTCCTGGCAGTTACCGCTGTGACTGTGCACCTGGGCACACAGGACGCAACTGCCATATCGGTTAGTAATATATTGTGTTTAGCATATTAATAATAAAATATAACTGAAGTATTGGAAAAATTAAAAAAAAAAACTGAATCAGTAGAGTACTTGGCCGGAATCAAAAGTTTTGCATCTAATTTTGAAGTAAGGGGATCGTTTAACTTTTGCTGCAAAGAGAATGTATATTGTATGAAAGTTAAATTAAGGCGAACAGCAACAACTAAGAAGGAATTGAAATTAATTATATTATATTTGAAATGATCTAACAACTGGAAATAAATCAAATTTATATTTAACGAATTAATAATTGGACAAGAAAATGGTAATAATTCCTTATTATAAATCACAATAAAAGAGAAACAAAACTGCTAGTTTCAACTGAGAAACATTCCTTGTTTCTACTGTTCTAATTAAAAAAAAAATAAGATCATAAAACAAAGTATCATTCACTTAGGTTTGCTAGCATGGATGTGCTGATAACTGTTTAATTAATTTTCAGATATCGATGAGTGCCTGGAATCTCCTTGCAAAAACGGGGGTGTTTGCGAAAACCTTAACGGGACTTACAAGTGTACTTGTAAACCAGGGTACAAAGGCATCCACTGTGAAATAGGTGAGGTTCTCAAAAGAGTTTCATGTTATATCAGTCTTTTCGCAAGAATATGCTGAGTGGATCTGATGTTTACTTAATTTCAATTTGCAGATGTCGACGAGTGTCTGAAATCTCCTTGTAAAAATGGAGCTGTTTGCAAAAACCTTCCCGGGAGTTACAAGTGTACTTGTAAAAAAGGGTACACAGGCACCAACTGTGAAACGGGTAAGGTTCTTAAAAAATTGTACTTCAAAAGTTGCATAATATTTTTACAAAAAATGCCAGAACATATACCATATAACAAATATCACTTAGACAAGTCGTATTTCTGTTCACCTACGAAGGCAAATGACAAGTTTTCAAATATTCCTTTATTCCTCAGACATTGATGAATGTGTTACTGAAAAGCCCTGTAAAAATAAGGCCGAGTGTGTCAACATTCCTGGAAGTTACCGCTGTGAGTGTGGACCTGGGCACACAGGACACAACTGTCATATTGGTTAGTTGTATATTGTGTTTAACATATTCAAATTATCCGTGAAGTATCAGGAAACGAATGCTCATAATTATTTAAGCTCATAATTATTTAATTAATTTTCAGATATCGATGAGTGCCTGGAATCTCCTTGCAAAAACGGGGTGTTTGCGAAAACCTTAACGGGACTTACAAGTGTATTTGTAAACCAGGGTTCAAAGGCATCCACTGTGAAATAGGTGAGGTTCTCAAAAGAGTTTCATGTTATATCAGTCTTTTCGCAAGAATATGCTGAGTGGATCTGATGTTTACTTAATTTCAATTTGCAGATGTCGACGAGTGTCTGAAATCTCCTTGTAAAAATGGAGCTGTTTGCAAAAACCTTCCCGGAGTTACAAGTGTACTTGTAAAAAAGGGTACACAGGCACCAACTGTGAAACGGGTAAGGTTCTTTAAAAAATTGTACTTCAAAAGTTGCATAATATTTTTACAAAAAATGCCAGAACATATACCATATAACAAATATCACTTAGACAAGTCGTATTTCTGTTCACCTACGAAGGCAAATGACACGTTTAAAATAACTTTATTCCTCAGATATCGATGAATGTGTTACTGAAAAGCCCTGTAAAAATGACGCCGAGTGTGTCAACATTCCTGGAAGTTACCGCTGTGACTGTCGACCTGGGCACACGGGACACAATTGTCATATCGGTTAGTAGTATAAACTGTGTTTGCCATATTAAAAATATTGAAAATATTACTGCTGGAAGGATCAGGAAACCGAACGAAAATAACAAAATACAATCCATGAAATCCGAAACATTGCATTTAGTTTACATTTTTATGCACAGAGAACTTATCTCGTATTAAGGATAAAAACAACTAAGATGGAAGTGGAAATGGCTTTTTTTGAAATTCTCAACAACTGAAAAAATCATATTTATGTTTAACGAAACTGGACAAGTAAATAACAGCTTCTTAAAAGAAAACAATGTTAGTTTCAAATGAAAAGCATTCCTTGCTTCCTTCTAATACAAATTAAATAAAAACAAAAAAAAAATGCAATATTCACTTAGCTTTAGTCTGATGGCATGGATGTGCAAATAACTTTCAGATATCGACGAGTGCCTGGAATCTCCTTGCAAAAACGGGGGTGTTTGCGAAAACCTTGCTGGCAGCTACAAGTGTACTTGTAAACCAGGATACAAAGGCACCCACTGCGAAATAGGTAAGGTTCCTTAAAAGAGTTGCATGTTATTTTAGCAAAATGCTAAAACGTGTACCATATAAGAAATATCAGTGAGAAATTATGTTTCAGTTCAGTTACGAAGAAAAATAACATGGGTTTAAAATATAACTTTATTCCCGGGAGTTGACAGTGTACCAATTGTAAAAAAGGTAATATACCATTTTACAGTTTTGTGAAATGTAACCAAGCCTCTGTATGAAATCGAGGTTAGAGGTGACCATGAGATGATATAGATCAGAAACTAGTTAACATAATAACAGAATATTTTACATTTGAAAATAAGGAAGGTTTGTATCACAACAAAGTCACCTCCAGCTTCACTTCTGTTCAAAGGCCTGGGTTCTAAGGACACAACTGTAAAATGGCCTATTATAGAGTTCTTAAAAATGAGATGCAATAGTTGGATGTTGCCAAAACAAAATGTTGCGAAAACAAAAACGACAAAACATATGCCATAACAAATTTCAGTAGAACAAGTCGTATTTCAGTTCACCAACGAAGGCAAATGACGTGTGTTTAAAATATACCTTTATTCCTCAGATATCGATGAATGTGTTACTGAAAAGCCCTGTAAGAATAACGCAGTCTGTGTCAACATTCCTGGCAGTTACCACTGTAAATGTGGACCTGGGTACAGAGGACGCAACTGCAATATCGGTAAGGAATATCATTTGTTTAGCAAATTGATAATCATTACTGAAGAAAATTAAAATCCAAAAATATAACTGCTCGCTTTGCCAAACTCGTCACGAGACGCTTAAAAAATTTTCCAGGAGCTGCCCCATTACACATCTTTTTGGTTAGCTACAAATGTCTGGTTTATCACACATGGACACCATTACCGTTAGCATTAAATACATTTGACCAGTGTCTATTTCCTTGAAAAAATATATTTACTATACACCGACAGAATATACCAGACATCGCCACTTAGCTCTGGTAAAGAAATTCAACACTTTGAACATGTTGAGAAGAAACACTCCACGGTAAATTAAAAATGTCATAAATAAATGACAGCCTTGATTGAATTTATTACAACTCGGAAAAACGAATACTGCAAAGCCCTACAAGTGTATTTTATGACAAAAGACCAAACTCTAAAGTGCAATTGTCACCTCTGTTTTTCTGTAAGCAGTGTATTTTAGATAAATTATTTTGCAAGTAAGTAATGTTTTTAAAACAATAACAAAAACATATAAAATAACTGAATATTATCTGGTAAAACATGGATGTAGTTTTGAAGTAAAATTCGCCACATATTATCGACTTATATTCATATTTTACAGACATCAATGAGTGCATAAAACAAAATGGCGGATGTTCCCACAAGTGCACCAACACAGAGGGAAGCTTCAGATGCTCATGCCCAGACCCCGAGCTGAATTTGGCCCGATCGTCGTACATGCATTGGTAAGAACTATTAATTTGCTAGCGCAATTTAAATCGAAATAAACGGCTATTGTTAAAATCCTTCCTTATTACCGAATACTTGAAACTGCTGAAAGCTCAACATACAATCTTAGACATGTAGATTATTCATTCAAGATTAGATACTCGAGAACCGATGTTTTAAAATTCATATTTTTATAGAGTAGCTAAATCTTGGAATGAATTACCGTTAACTTTAACTCTCAACGAATTTAAGCATGTATTAAAATCATGTTTGCTCGAAACTGAGGCTACTGCAACATACTAAAGCCATGAGCTAAATTGGATTTATCAGTATTAGATTTTAATTTTAGTCTAGGATAATTTTAATTTTATTGACAATATATGTATGACAAGATTTGGGAAAACATTTGCATTTGCATTTGAAAATGATGACATGGAGTCGTCGAAACGTCATGCTTTTATCCGCGTTAATATTTCTCATAAAATATATGTATGTATATATTTATGTGCAATTTAGTAGATTGAAAATTGAATTTTTGATTTTATTTATTCAATAATTTATGACTGGGTAGCCCCATATTTAGGGAAGTAGTTCCTGTTCAGGGTTTTTCCTTCAGTACTTGTAACTTTTGTATTGTTAAACTATTAAAGTAAACTAAAATTATTATATTCTTCCAGCCTCGGGTGTTGTTGTGGAATGCCGCAAAAAGTACATGTCAGTCACTCTTCCCAAGACCCTCCTCCTCGGTTTGAACCGTCAACATGTTACTCTTCGAGATGTAAACTGCGTTGCTACGGAAACAGAGACACACTTCACCCTTAAAACTACACTCACGGGCTGCGGGACGACCAGCAGACATAGCAAAGGCACCATTATCTACAGCAACACGGTCTTGGAAATTCCAGTAAAAGATGACGCCATTATAACGAGAGTTCGAGAGATTGAGATTCCATTCAGCTGTTATTATAAGAAATCAGGCGATGCTACCGCTGTTGGAGTGAAACCTGATACCAGGAAGCTGGTCTTTGATGAAGATGGAAAAGGAAACTTTACAGTTACTTTGGACATGTTCCCAGATGACAAGTTAGTCGATGTTCAATTTTATGCAACTAACAACACAAGTCCTCCCTCCTCCCTCGTCAAATTCAGAATTTACGCAAAAGTAATCAAACTTGTGTGTATCCAAAATGTTTTATGACGTCATATCACGCCAAATTAAAATCCAACATTGGGAATAAAACCGCCATCTTCGATCCGCTTTCTTGGATTACAAAATGTTTCAATGTGTCAGAAAATCGCCCAAATTGAAGGGTATAAAAAATGTAGAAGGAAATATTCTTAAAACAACAAAAATTGAAATTAAAGTGAATATTAATAATAATAAAAATTGAATAAGACAAATGTTTCCACGATAACATAAAAGTCGACAGACCAAACAATTGACGTTTAGGCCATTATCAATTCAAAACTATAAATAACTTTCTACAACCCCATCCACCAACCCTCCCAAGACTTGCTTAGATTATCATTGTGTTCTATTCACCAGGTTTACACGACCCTATACTCAAAGTGACTACCCCGTGCAGGTCAAACTAAGACAGGATCTATACTTCCAAGCCTCTGTGAAATCCAAGGACAAACGCCTCTCAGTTTTGGTCGAGAACTGTTACGCTGCGCCCTCTCGGGATAGAAACCATGCAGTCAACTATGTCCTCATCAAGAACGGGTTAGTTCCTAATTGTACTTCCTTTACAACAGCCATAACTAAGCTAACTAACACATTAGCCTAGCTTAAATGGACAAAGTGATTAGTTTCTAATGAAACTGTGGTGCTGCGTTGGCGGGCAAGTGATAATCAACATAGTGTTAGCCTAGCTTAGTTCCCTATCCCCCAGTGGGGAATAGGACCAGAAACGAGCTCCCTCCATTGACCTATCCTTCAATCAAAATCAATCAATCAACCTTTATTTATGTGTCAAATTGTTTTAGCTGAGGGAAAGCCCTCTACTAATAGGGGACACCTACCTAAAATCATATACAATTTAAAATAATTAGTCTATTTACAAAGTCATAGTCAATTACAAAGTCATAACTACCACAGTTTTCCAGGATGTAAGCCTCATCTCGTCTCCCTCTTTAACAGCAGTACTTTTCCATGTCATCCTAGGTCTTCAAACACATAGCTCCTATATAATTACAACTTCCTATAGCTTTGTGTACACTGAACGCGGACCTTTTAAAAACCAACCCCTCACAATCAAAAGTCCATAGCTATTTAACGAAAAAAGTCGCAACACATACATTAGACATAAAGCTTCAAAAAAAATTCCTAGATTAAAATGTTACTTGACGTTAAATTATCTATCAAAAAATTTTGTACATGTACTTCAATGTATTAATATATCTGTTTTAATTTCTAGATGCCCTAAAGATGAAACGACCAATATTATACCATCTACTAAACAGGGAGTCTCCCGATTCACCTTAGAAGGGTTCAAGTTCATTGCTGAACACCCATTCGTTTTTATCCACTGCCATATAAGGATCTGCGACGCGGAAAACCCCAAATCCAGATGTAAAGAAGGATGTATTAGCCTGAATGAACTCAGAAAGAGACGTGACGTCAACACTGATGACAAATTGTACCCGCTTGCACAGGGACCCCTAACAATCGATGACGATACAAAGGAAATAAACGCCAATCACAAAACTGTACAAGGTAGAGAAGAACGTAGATGCAAATTATTTTATTTTATGTGGCTACGTACTTGCTTCGGTCCTGCACTTCAACACATAACAATATAAGCAAGCAACAATTTTTTTCCCATATACTATTGCTATTCGATTATAAGATGACAGGTAACATATTTACTAAGACTCTGCATACTTCATGAAAAAGAAATATATATATATACAAAGGAGAAAGTTCACTATATGTTTGTCATATCAACACACGATTAAATAAAACAAAAAAGCTATACAGACGGAACTTTTCTTAATTCCTTTCAATTTGCAATATGAGATAATTCTGAAATAAATGGTTCCTTGAGTGGTCTTCATTTTGCAATAAGATTTTTTTTTTCCAACACGAACCACACGCTAGCATATATCTGTAATAGTGTTTTTAACAATCTCTAAAACAAGAATATTAATTATTTATTTCAGGTGTCACTCTCCCAGCAGTCCTTTCGTTAACAGTGTTGTCGGCGATTTGCATTGTGGGAATGATTTGGCTGTCACGCAAGACACCCAGCAAGACCCTTATCTACACACCATTGTCGGTGACGTCAGAGGACTAGAGCTCAGTCTGCACTCCACTGCTGGTGTGACAACAAACTCACAAGAGTACACAAGCATATCTGTCATGACTTTCAGCTTTTTTGTAATCAAACCAATAAAAAACAAATAAATCAGAAATAGAAATATCCATGTGTATGTTTTGTTCATTATAACAAGAAGGGTAGCTAAACAAGTAGGAAATTGATTTGATTTAAATAAATACTAGTTTTAAAATAATATAATACATCTCCCTATCGAGCAACACAAACTATTCGATATACATACTACCTACTTTCACACAGACATGTAGAACTATTCCCAAAGAAGGGTTCTCTTTAAAGACTAATCTTGCTTCGCTGAAACAGAACTCCGTAGTTTTAAAACTGAAAAGAAAAAACCCAACCATAATTATAAAAAAACAAATATACTCGACCCCAATCCAAAGAGCGATAAAGTAAATGAGAGAAAGGGAACATGTGGAACGGACATATAAACAAAACATAAAACTGACATGAAAAACGCCGAATATAGGACAGAGAGCAAGAGGCCTAAGTATGAAGTATGAGGCGAATACATCACAATTAACGGGAATTAAGCTAAATCGTAATAAAACAAACGTCGCTTGGGTGAAAGGCAAACCTTACCAAGAATAAACACGAATGAACCGTACAATTAGACAATTAGGATTTCGGACTTAAACAACAGGAATAAAATACGTTCCAGGATGTGGTTTTATAATGGCAACTTCCAACTGAGGCTAAAAACCACCAAAAAGTTGATTGCTAAAATAAATTATAAGAAATGTGATGTTACTGATAAGTACGGACAACAGAGCGCATGGAAGCCAAGTCACTTGGAAAAAAGTGCATTCATTCCTGACTGTTCTTTGGAAAATGTCAAAACAAAGTTTTAGAATTACACAATTAAAATAGACTGAGTAAAACATTTTTGACCCCTAGAAGTTTTTATATGTGAAAATTAAAAAAAATAGAATATTTGCTCGCGAATATGATTTTTATGTTTTTCTCTCTGATTATTAAATAAATCTAATTAAATCACGCGCAGATATGCAAGGTACGTGTAGGCTTGGCTAGGGGGTGTGGGATTACAATTTATTGAACCCCATATTTCATTCCGGTATAAAGTAGCGTGTTTTCGGTTCCAAGCATCCATTCACTTGTGATTCCTTCACTGGTTGGCGTCTGTCATGAAATACTCGGTTTTTCGCGTGAAATTTTTCTATAATATTTTATACATACTTTTAAAGTGTATATGACAGATATTTTTTTATTTGCTTGATCGAATCTACATAGGATCCTGATACGGACATCGAAAAAAAAAATTCCATATCGCTTTTCTTCACCGCGTTTTAGCCGTCTAAAGACGTGAAATTTCATTTCCGGTTAGGTAAAAAGCCGAGCGAGGTGGAGTCCTGGACCGAGTCGGTCGTGACGTCAAAACCAGAACGCCTTCGACAACAACGCAAAGACAGCGAGGAGTTTCGTGGCTTGTAGCCGTGTATAACCAGATATATTTTAGTTCAAATTTTGTCTAGAACCGTCAAAACTTACACAAAGTTATGTCTACGGATGATTTTGAGTTTGGGAGCGATTCTGAGCGATCAGACGCATAATTCAGTGTTTCTTCGACTGTTGATGAAGTTGAGTGCGATGAGTTTTAATATACAGGTTTATAGAAGCAGCAACAGACAACTCAGACCCAGAAGGTCCTTACGATGAGTGGCTTCAAGAGTACATGTATACCGCTAGCAGATAACGACAGCGATATAATTTCTCATTCTGAAAGAACGTGAATTTCGGAGCCCGGACATGCTGGAAATGCGTGTGTATAACTACGCCGTAAAAATAACATTGTTTGTTTACACAATTGCGCTGTTTGAATCGAAATGAGTTGAACCGATTTGTAATAAGCTTAATTTGTAATAAGTTACTATCGCGAGCCCAGCTTCGAAAAATTATTCAGAAGTGAGCGAAAACGTTACCGGATAAAAATGGTTCTGAATCACAACTCCAGTTTTCTTAAAGATAAATTATTCCTCTGCCTCCCAAAGTAAACCACTGTTGACTGAAAAACTACTAGTGAGAGCTTATGAAAAGCGATTCAGGCCAAGTCATCACAACAGCGCATTGAATGAAAATCACGCAGCTGTTGTTTCTGACTTGTCTGGGACTCCGGGACATAATTGCTCCATGAAACATTCTTTCTAAAGATGAATAAGAAACTCTATCAAATTCAATGACCATTTTTCTTAAATACCTTTGGGAGCGAAAAGAAGGAAAAAAACCTTGTTTAGTCGTGACCGCTTCTGTGACACTATTTACATTTGGAGCGTGCCGCGATCTTCGTGCTAAAGATCCATTCGATTTCAAACTCGCTCGCCGCTTCGCGAGTTGCTGCCCCTTCGCCCCTCATGAACAGTCCTCGAAAAGAGAAAAACTCAAGATAAACTACAAGCGAATTTTAAAAAGCTTATTACAAATCGGTTCAACTCATTTCGATTCAAACAGCGCAATTGTGTAAACAAACAATGTTATTTTTACGGCGTAGTTAAACACATGCATTTCCAGCATGTCCGGGCTCCGAAATTCACGTTCTTTCAGAATGAGAAATTATATCGCTGTCGTTATCTGCTAGCGGTATACATGTACTCTTGAAGCCACTCATCGTAAGGACCTTCTGGGTCTGAGTTGTCTGTTGCTGCTTCTATAAACCTGTATATTAAAACTATCGCACTCAACTTCATCAACAGTCGAAGAAACACTGAATTATGCGTCTGATCGCTCAGAATCGCTCCCAAACTCAAAATCATCCGTAGACATAACTTTGTGTGAGTTTTGACGGTTCTAGACAAAATTTGAACTGAAATATATCTGGTTATACACGGCTACAAGCCACGAAACTCCTCGCTGTCTTTGCGTTGTTGTCGAAGGCGTTCTGGTTTTGACGTCACGACCGACTCGGTCCAGGACTCCACCTCGCTCGGCTTTTTACCTAACCGGAAATGAAATTTCACGTCTTTAGACGGCTAAAACGCGGTGAAGAAAAGCGATATGGAATTTTTTTTTTCGATGTCCGTATCAGGATCCTATGTAGATTCGATCAAGCAAATAAAAAAATATCTGTCATATACACTTTAACACTTTACATAAAATAATGTACCATGTCTGTTCTGTGCCATTTGAGCTGGCGATTTTTCAGCTTGATTTTTGGTTTTAGTGATATTATGAAGAGTTTCCGTTCCAAAATATTTAGTCTTTGCATCCATATATTTCGTTTGAAGATTTTCTGACATTTTCAGATGTTTTTTTTTATTTGCATGTACATACATGCATTTGTATGTATGACGTCATAATTGACACGTGGCTGTAACTTAAATAAATATTTTTGGATACTTTACTCGCCAGTTAAGTTTCATCACTATAGCGTTGATACGTTTGGAGATACATAGGGGGCACTTACAGGAACGCCAAAAAAGCCCATACATTATTTCATATTTAATTTGCGGTTAAACAAACAATTCGGTAAATTTCAAGGTCTTCAGTTTGCGGCACAGGCGGGCTTGTATTTTACAACAACCAACAGTGAGCAAAAATTTTAATATGTGTTAATAACATATTATTGCTCTTGTATCTCCCGTTTTGCTGAGAATATTCTCCATTAAGTGTAAAGTATTGGTGGTTTTCATCAACATTACAAAAACTAACAGAAAATTAACAGGTAAAAGAACTCACAGAAAGAAACGTTTTGTCCAAATTATAGCTTTGTAGCGTTTTTTATAACCGAGTTATTGCCAAACTAATTTACAGACAATTACAGTATTTAATATGCCGCCGCCATGTTTGTGTCCTTCAGAGGGGCACAAATATGGCGGCCATAAAATTGCACAGTAGAGTAGAAGTAGAGTAGATTCTACCGTCAATATTATTAGCTTTCACTTCAAATATGTTTAGACATAACTTTTAAATTATTATCACGTCTGAAAATTTAAAAATGATAAAAAAATATCCGTTTTTGTGACAGTTCAGAAACACGTTCATCCGGGACATCACACATTTCAAATAGCTTTATTTCCAAAAGGAATCACTTTATCGATACCAAACTTTGCATGGAGATTAATGATTTCCATGTCTAGAAGATATAAAAAGAAGACCTTTGTAGGATTTTAATCTGTTAAAACAGATTGAATTTTAGAATTTTGATGACGTCAGATGAAAACAAAGAATACAATAATTCGATTAGTATAGGTAATCGCATGGGCCCGAGTGCAATTAGGGATTAATTTCACGAGTATTTTCAAAGTTTTTACAAAATTGCCCGAGTCGCGCAGCGACGAGGGCAATTTTGTAAAAACTTTGAAAATACAAGTGAAATTAATCCCTAATTGCACGAGGGAACCATGCGATTACTTGTTTATCACATAAAGGGCAAAATTTTCGAGAAACCTTCAGCGTGCGGCTATAATTCAGCCTGCGGAACGAAAATATTCCTTTCTAAAATCACGCAGAATCACAGCAAGATCAAGCAAAACCTTACGTTCAGAACAGGATAACGCTGACTGTCATGTAATTCTTAAGAGAAAAATCTAAGTCGTGAAAAAAAAAACTAACAAGCTTTATACACTCAATCCAAGCCAAGTACCTGTTTGAATGTTTTGAAGCTTTCCGCTGCATGCGAGCTGCTTGACATGTACAATCCTACATCGATAAAACAGCAAACGACGAGTCCAAACAAACTTGTAAAGGTGACTTCTCCGGTTTAATCTGAACTTCTTCTTTCTTTGAACAAACTTTGTGCTATTTACTCTGTCTTGCATGTGATGAAGCCCGTATTTAACAGAAGTGAAGCGAAGAAGTCAGTTGGCCGCCATGAATGAATTTCGTCGCAAACTAGCCAAGTGTCGACGTCTAGCTGATGCAAGTTTTCTACTTTTCAGTTGAAATAATCTTCTGTTGTTTCGAGTGAAACACTGAGATTCAGCTTTCGGAATTTCGTTTCAAGCTATCACCCAGTTTCCATTCCTTTTTCATCAAATAACTCGGGAAACTGAAGTCAAACTCCGAAGCGAAGTACAAGAGCGCTGTGTTTGAAAATTTTGCTCAAAATCCCGCCGTCAAGAAGCCAACCAAGTGCAGCGCGCTCAGCCAATTAGGAGCGAGGAATTTTGCCGCTCGACCAATCAGGATCAAGAAATCATGCCCTTGATTACCAAAAAGTGCCCTTGATTAAGAAAAAATGCCCTCTGTCTTAGCCAATCAGAATTCAGTAATTTTGCCGGCTATGTGATAACAGCTGTAAACGCAATATAGTATGCAATAATATTAATTTACGGCGTAAACATAATATTGTTTACCTAGTTATCAACAAGTTGTTAAATAATGAGCGATATTAATGTTTTATTGTAACCACGTTCACAATCACTAAAAAGAAAGATGATTTCAATCGATCAGTATGAGTGCATGCAAGGGTCTTGTTGATTTGGTTAGCGTTTGTTTAGGTGAAGTAGAATGCGGGGATTCGCGTGTTCCTTGTGGGAGGTTCAAATTTACATGTAACAAGCACAGCAAGTTGTAGTTTGTTTTCTTTAGACTCATGCTTCAGCTCGGTTGCCAAGGAAACAATTTACGTTCGTACGACAAAATTATTATCAAACATATATATTGTGCTAGACAGATGGTTTGTTTTCTCTCGAGAATTATTCACCTATTCGATGAATAATAGTCAAATCAGTCGGTTTAATATATGCTAAGCTATGAACTGGATAAAGTTGCTTCCGTGACTGTTCTTGTATTGTTATAACTTAAAATTAAGCAAACAATTAAGTACGCTAATATATTTTCTTTTCAACTTCTTGCTCTCGCAGCTCTTTTTCCATAACAAATCTCTTATTAACCAAGCTTGCTCTAGACTGCGGTCGAACCGCATAGTGGTGTATACCTTGGGTCAACATTCTCCCAGTACGGCACAAGTCAATAGCCATCTCCAAACAGTTATTTTAGAGCGCGCGAAAAGCACTCTATTCACTTGTGCAGTATCCGATACTCTATGTTTAATATATCAGCCACTGAGTTATGATAAGACAGTTAGACTCATCACTCTCAATTTGTATTAATTTTGATTAGTCTCTGCGCCTCGCCCTCGCCACCATCAGTTGATAGAAACCTCGAGCTCGCAGTGTAATTGCTAATTAAAACCCGAGGTTGAAATTTGTCTAAGTAACAAGTAACTGCCTTAGAAACGAAGTGAAAAAATATTTCTGTTTGATGTTTTCAAATTTCCATTCATCGATTGGTCGGGTAAAGTTGTCGGTGATTTTCATTGGTCTAGAGCACGTGAACAGCAAATACCACACAGACGTTTCTCTACCAAGTTGCCTTGCTGTCGTCGAGTGTATATCATCTTTACTATAGAGTTAATACCGAGCAAACCACCACTACGAGGACACCGGAAATGTCTCTAAAGGTAAAATGTTTCATGAGCAGTGCAATAGTTCCAATTCTCCGTTCTATTTGGACTTAAAAGTGTCCTATAAGTACATTAGATCGAGATCGACATGCACTCCATAATAATGGATGGGCCTTTTTATACTAGAGACGCATAATCCGTCCAGACGAATTATGTGTTAGTTCTTCTCTTAAGTTCTTCTCTCAAAAACAGATAGTTAGTTTTTATACTGAGATGCATAACCTTGCAGACGCATAATTCGTCTTTATTCCCGTCTTTATACACACAGACAAATTATCCGTCTCAGCCACGTTCTCTTCTTCGTAGTCGTCGTTCAAGACGCACTAAAGCAGATCATGTGCCGGTCTTTATCAGCTAAGGCGCATAACCAGACGCACTAAAAAACTTGCCCGGCAAGTTCGTCCAGACGCATCATGCGTTTCTGGGATAAAATGAGCGAAAATCTTCTAGTAGAAACGTTTTAAACAGTGCGCATCGCGCAAGCTTGAGCTTGCACTGAAATACATGTAGTAGACTAATAATTTAACAGATCATTAACTAAAATCCTAAAACGTAGCCGGCTATACAACATGAAATTTTATCTCAAACCGCAATACAGAACATAGGCAGGTAAAATTAAAGGCTGGAATATGATCTAACATTTCACTTTTAATTGGAGCCACAGCAAACAATTCGGTCACTTGCAAAGTCTTCTTTGATTGGTTTTATTAAATATTTTACCTCAAATATCACTGTGAGCAGAGGTTTTAGTACTATAGAATACCTTTGATTTTTGTTTTGTGACCACAGGCACAATTTATTCTTGGTTTTGGAGAATATCTCGATAATGTGTGCTGAGCAAACAACATTTCAATTAAACGGCATAACATTCAACTTATTCCCTTAACATGTCATTGCTTACTTTGTCGGTAATCAACACATTGTTAAACTTTATGAAGAACAGTTTTATCGCAATTCTTCAAAATAGAAAGATGACTTCAAATCAATGTGAGCCTCCGGCAAGGTTTAATTTAATTATTTATATGATTAGCGTTTGGTTAGATGAAATTATGTGAATGAGGGTTGTGGGTGCTTTGTGGGAGGTTATATTTTACTGACATTCAGTGTAATAATGCAATTAACAAACGCAAGGACTTCGGCTCAGTTACCAAGGAAACATGCTTTCTCATGACATTTCTTTGGAGGGGGCGGGTGGCTAGATATTGCATATTTTTTTATGCTTTGAGGAGAATTATTTTCAGGAGAATAGGCTAGAAATATAATGCTTTTGCTAAATTCAATATCTGAATTATTGTTTGGTTGAAATTGAAACCTAGACCATCCATCGACCGAATAACGTTAAATAAGCAGATTTAAAATTCATTTTGAATAATTTGATGTGTAGTAGTTTTCTCACGAGATACGCCACGACTGGCTGGAGCGGAAAGTTTTGAGTTACACGTGAGAAGGGTATTCTTGGAATCGTGGCACTCAACAGCGGATTCGAACGAAAGAGTGGCTTTTTCAGCGCGCTTACACTCTTCTGTTCCAAATGTTCAGTTGGGTCACGATTCAACATAAGTAATGAATGACAAAACTAGAGGCGGCTAAGGCCGGCGCTATAGCAGGCTTGTTTCTATAGTATTAACTGATGTTTCTAAAGCATTAACTGATGTCATCCTTGCCTCTCGGTGATGGCAAGCAGCCAATCAAAACGTGCAAAAATTATTGGCTATTGTAGACATTTCTTTCATTATCTTTCAGTGCAGTTTACTGGCCATGGGCGTTCGGTATTACTTCACTGTATTTATAATTTTTGTACTTGCAGGTAGGACATTATTATAATAGTAATATTATTAAATCCCACATTTTATAACGCTGATCACTAGTTATTCGTGGCTTAGAGTAATGTCATTATATGAAGTTGCAAAGAAAGACTGAAAAATGAGCTCTCAGCCCGATGGCTTCATACATTTGTAGCAGTCAGTGGTCGATCGAGCGTTTGCAACAGCATTATCATGGGTTCAAATACAGTTTAATATAAGTCTGTTGCATAACTACTAATATTTTTTTTCCATTTAATTATCTCTATTGTAATGCGCATTTGAACAAGCCTCGGCTTGGAATTTGCGCGATAGAAATGCTTTTTTATATAACTGCAGTTCACATTTATAAACTTTTGGTCGTATAACGCGTGCTCTGATTGGTTTAGTATAGTCGTTTTGCATCAGGCTATGTAGTAAACGGTTATGACACACCATTGCATTTGTTGTCTTTATTTTATAAAAGAAATAGAAAACGGCCGCTTCTTTTTACATAGCCTGATGATGAAACACTCGAGAAATTGTGGTAGAATTAAAAGTACTTAATATGTAAACCCAAGCCACTTCAGTCTAATTCTCCCAAACTGTCACCGCCTTTTTATATTTTTAAATATGATCCATTCCATATATATTCATTATGACATAGTATACACGAGTTTAAAAGCCCTATAATTTAAACCGTTCTGCCACATCTTAAATTCAATTTAATTTATTAATATTGTTTTTTTTTATCTTTTTTTGCAGTGAATGTAACTTCGAAAGGTATACAAAACAATAATTCCTGTTAACGTAACGTTTCCTTTAAAAAATGGCAATGTATACACAAAGTGGAGCGTGAATTTGTTTTCCCTTTTTTCAGTTAGCGCTGTTGATGGTGGATACTCTCACTGGAGTAAGTTTTCAGAGTGCAACGCCTCTTGTGGAGGAGGTTTGAAGATTCGCAAGCGATCCTGTAATACTCCTGAACCTAGCAACGGAGGGAAGGATTGCAGTGTTGTGGGACCTGCCTTGGAATCCGAAGCATGCAACTCATTTCCATGCCGTATGTTCAATTGCTTCTTATCTCATTGTTATTCGTGGTGATTTAAAGGAGCTAGGTCACTGTTTGTGCATCGTGAGAAATGTACCCTTAATTTTTCTAGTTCGTCATTTCAGTTGTAACGTCTTAATCTTCTCCATCCTCAACCATCCTAGTTCCTGTTTGGTTTATCATCACCTCTTTGACGTTTTTTCTACCTTAGTAAACTATTATTGAGGCTCATCGTGACATAGCTCCTTTAAATTTTCTTTCGGTTATTGTCGTTATTGTTATTAATACTGTTGTTGTTTTTGTTGCTGTTGGCTGCTGTTGGCTGCTGTTGGCTGCTGCTGCTGCTGCTGGTGCTGTTTGTGCTGCTGCTGCTGGTGCTGCTGTTGCTGCTGGTTCTGCTGCTGCTGCTGCTGGTGCTGCTGCTGCTGCTGGTGCTGCTGGTGCTGCTGCTGGTGGTGGTGCTGGTGCTGCTACTGCTACTGCTACTGCTACTAATGATGCTATTGTTGAACGTATTTTAGTTTTATCTCTTCCTTCTCATATTGTCTCTACTCTACCTTTGATCATATTTAATATTTAGCTGTCCACGGTGGTTATTCTGAATGGTCGAATTTTACGAAGTGCAGTGTAACGTGTGGAGGAGGAATACAAAGTCGTTCACGAACTTGCACCAATCCCCTGCCGTGTTGTGGTGGAAAGAACTGCGAAGATCTAGGACCAAGCGTGGAGACACAAGAATGTGCCACATGCGATTGCGGTATTGATTAAACTATACATTCTAAATAACAGTGGTTACTTTCAGTATAAAGTAAAAAAAAAGTCAAACAGTTTCCATGGGCGACCACCTAGTTCGTCAAGCTCATGGGGTTGTTTTATGGGATATTATGGGAGGTAGTCACTAGTATGATAAAAGTTACACTTCTCTAGAGTCAATTGGCTGCATGAAAGATTTGGTCGCTCAAGGTTCAATTTTTTTTTAGTCTTGCCTTTACTAAGCATTGAAACTGGTTCAAGAGAACGTGCAGGTACTCTCTAACCAGTGAGGACGAAAAGGTCGTTAATTCGAGCCTGTCACGCGTGAAACCAAAATAAATGGTGATTTGGTGCAGGCTCATTTCATTGATTGCATGGGATAAGTTCTTCTTGAAGTTCTTCATAATACATGTAAGTGCTTGTTTGGTTCGAAGGTCAAGATGAAATGACACTTTTAAGGTGTCTCGTAATGATTTATAGCCCTTGTGCTTTCATCAGTTCGGGCCATGTCCAGTTCTGGATACCTGATGACGTCATCAGTAATGGCGTCTTGGGACCTTATGGAAAAACTCCATTCATCCCGCTTTCTAAACACCTAGCGTTTTTGTCCCTTGTGCTTATCCCATAAGACTGTGCGGGAGTATAAAGGGACATCTAAGCAACACATCAAACTAAAGAAAGATGGCGTCCTTCGCGTTGGGGAGAAGATATTTGCGTTGAAAATCGATCAAACGTGTTAGTTTCGAAGGCCGCGTTACAGCGTTTGTCGTTGGTTAAGTGAACATTAAGGTATGTAACAATTTTTTTGGTTCTTATAAAAAATATGGTGAGAAACTAGAGTAAATTTACTTCATTTTGGTCAAAACAGAAGTCATATGCACGATACTTTTGTTCATATGCACGGCCGTTGAAAATCTGTGATCTGTGTAATTTGGGCGCCATGTGAAATATGATCAAAGGGTAAGGTTACGAGTTTCGACACCACCGAAGTGATCATGAAAAGTCGATCTAAATGAAGGGATATAAAGTTAGAGAAGTCGTAGGGAATACTATTGGCAGTGTACAACATTTCTTAAACAAAGCATTCACCAAGGCAAAGTGAAATCGGTTCATGGGTTTAGTGTACTTTAATTAAAAATACAATTAAAAATAAAAAATAATAATGGGAATTTCAGTGAAAATCTACGGAGTGGCTCCTCTCTTCCACTCTTTCCAGATCGAATTGAAACTGAAATGTTGGTTTTTGTGGAGGGAGGAAAACCCTTAGCCAAGATATGATGTCGGGTCCGAGATTCGAACCCGGGTCGCATTGGTGGGAGGCGAGTGCTCTCGCCACTGTGCCATCCCTGCTCCCCATAATTCCTTTAACACGGCCATGCTGATTGTATTCATTTGGCTGGTCAGACCCACAAGAAACAAAGTCTACAATGTATACTACTATTAATTTCCATCACTTGGAATGGAATGGAATGGAAACTTTATTGCAACTCCCTACAAGGGTTTTTCAGTTACATGACTACTTATAACTTAAGGAAAGGCTTATGATTTATGTTCCAACGCAAATGTTCCATGCATTTATTTGTTCCTGGTCTTTAACAACACACTATCATGTTTTTAAATTTTTATTTTCAAATTACAGTAAAGGCTCTCGTACGCGACCACCTCAGGAATTCGAAAACGTGGTCGTAACTAGAGGTGTAGCACAAAAAGTGGTCGCTTACGAGAGCTTAAAACAAAGGAAAAGACCAGTTGGTACATAAGTTCCCAAAAGTGGTTGGAACTACATGTAGAGCTTGGTCGCTTATGCAAGTGGTTGAAACGAGAGCATTGACTGTATTTATCATAAATTATGCCACATTTTGATTGGGAGGTATTGTGAGTTTTGCGTTGCTTCATGGTTAACCCAATGCTGACAGATTATTATTATGTTTTTTAATTTATCCAGTTTATAAATTTGGTGGTATTCACTTATGGTTTCAAATTTTGCCCTGTGACTTGATAACAGATGCATCACTGGTGATGCCAAAGCCAGTTTAATGCCAAATACCTCACCAAAGTGGAAAAAAATAGGCAAGCAGGTGGTGGTGCAGTCCTGCCATTTTTTGTTCCAGGGAACTTTATGTATAATTTTCCCTCCAAAATCAAAATTCACATGTAGTGCAAAAGCATAATAAAAAAAATTGAATTACAGCTTTCCCACACTCCAAGCAATTCTGCATGCTAGCTAAAGTTATGCATCTCCAAAGGAATTAATAAACTAACTGCTGTTATCTCTGTGTTGGATAACTAGTTTACAGTATCAGTTCACATACATGTATCAGCCACCCAATTATCCTGTTGGAGCCTGATCTCTGGCTACCACCCAATGAAATGGAGATGCAAAACAAATTCAGCAAAAATAATAATGGCACCTTTCTCTCTCCTTACTCATACCGATATGAACAAAATTACCTTAATCATGTTTCAGCCACTTGTAAAATTAATATACTACAACATATTTGAAATCAATACTGCTTAAAACTATAATATTATTTGTTCCAGGTCCTTCAATCGACAAAGAAACTGCGACAGGAGTAACAAGCTTTCCCTGAGATGCACATATTCAATGTTAAAATTCTTAATCCTATTTGTACTGGTTGGGACACAAGGTCAAGTTGTGTTAAAAATAAATTGGATTTTATTTTAATGCCTATGCTTCTGTTACTTTTATTTGTGACACCTTGATGTATTGGAGTAGTTTGGTGGCCACTCAGTGAGTTAATGCTGGCCAGCTAAACAATCAATCATTGCTTCTCAAAACAAATATTGAATGAAAATGTTCTAACTTGATCAAACATATTTACCCAACATTTTGTTCAATGCAGAAAACAATGTTCATTAATTTAGCTGGTCCATCCAAGGGCTCTTGTTGACACCAACAAAAAAAAATGGTTTAACTAGCCAACACAATGATTTACACAAACTTGCCTTTTCTGTTAGTTGGTGAAGGCTTTCATATTTTACCTGAAAAAGGATTATCTGCAGGGCATCGAAATTGGCCAGACAATAATACATGTACATGTATACTGTACAACAGGGAGAGATGTTTTGATTTGCCATGAAAATTAAACATAGCTAAATCATTACAGATTTGATTATAATGCTTGCACACACATTTGCTATTCGAAAAATTACACCAATAACCTATGAGATTAGTTTCCAACTGAATAGCTACCCGGAAATATATCTAATGCATGGAAGTACTTTGAAAAGATTGAGGACACTGGGCATTCAAATCTGGCAGTAAATTACCGATGAGTGGGACTCTGAAGTCTGTCATGCCCTCTGAGCCTTCAGGTTTATTTACTTCGCTTTTCAAGGAGAACCTACTATAACTGCAAAGCCCAAGTCAAGCCAAAAGTACAGTAAGGAACAAGCAGGCCCGTGGCAGGGCCTTCGTTTCACTCAACTATGTTTATAAATATAATCGTGAGGCCGCAAGAGCACAGAGAGTTTGGTATTCAACAAATTCGCGCGATTCAACCCGCGTGCGTAAAAGCGTCGTTGAAGTTCTGTAATAACACCAGAAATAAATGGTATCTTCGACTGTTTGAGTGAATTTTAGATCACTCGACGACCGCCGCATTACAACATGGCCGCGACGAGAAAATATATCCAAGACCTTTACTCGGGCCCAGTTTCTCGCGGTCAAATTTGCTTTGTTTTGGTTTTTTCTCTCAGCGAATCACATAACAGGAAAACAGGTATCCAGAACTAGACATGGCCCGAACTGTTCATGGATCATTACCACCACCCTTTATCAGTTGATGAAAAAAATAATGGTATCAATCGAATGGTTGAACAAGTTATGGTTGAACATGTTATGATCTTGAAGATAAACTGTTTTCTCAGCGCCTATTAATTTTCAATATGTTTTATGATTCAAGTGACTGACGGTGGTTGGAGTGAGTGGTGCCCGTTTACGTCATGTAGCGTCACGTGTGGGGGTGGGGTGCGGAAACGTAACAGGACTTGTACCAACCCTCCTCCGCAGGGCGGAGGCAAAAACTGTGACCATCTGGGTGCAGCCTCCGAGTCAAATAAGTGCAATACACAGTCCTGCCGTAAGTATCAGAATACGCTACTTTATATTCCCGCTAACTAATAATAAAATAATAATTTTGGAATAATTTTGGTCCTATAGCTGTATTCCTCTAGAGCATGCACATATAAACATTAGAGAGCGTTCAGTTACAGTTGAGTCTCGCCATCTCGAACTCGGTTATCTTGTTCCCCTTGAGTGTTCGAGATAGCGGGATTCAACTGTATACAGTCTATAAACTCTTAAACCATTTTATACAGTAAAGACGACCGGGGGTTTAGTTTCTCTCTTTGATAGAATTCTGATCCACTTAAATGCCTCGAATCTATGGTACATTTATACAGTGGCAACCTAGCATTCACTACGAGGTTTAACTTTATATTATAACTGGTTTTATAAAGTTAACAACTTTGATGTTTTCGTATAAATCTTGAAGATGACGGTAATTACACCGAGTGGTCGAAGTGGTCTGACTGCAGTGTAACATGTGGAGTCGGAGCACAGAAGCGAGCAAGAACTTGCACCAATCCTCCTCCTGGACCAGACGGAAAATCCTGCCAGGAATTATCCTTGGGACCTGATGAGGAGACTCAAGAATGCAGCCCGACACCATGCCGTAAGTTAAGACACGGTAGCTACATTTACGTGCCTGTGGCGTGAAATATATATCTGTCCTTTTATATTTCCTTTTTGCGCTTCACCAATAAAACGTACAGTATTACAATTTTACCTGGAGATGTCGTTGCCGATATATTTGAGTTTGAATCTGTTAATTCACTTTTTCGCCACAAAGCTTGGAATGTGTATCATTTACATTATGCAAACTTTAACATTACACATGCGTTCGTATTTTTAGCGATCGACGGTAACTATACCGGATGGACCGGGTGGTCCGATTGCAGTGCAACTTGTGGAGGAGGTTCCCAAATACGAACAAGAAATTGCACCAACCCCCCTCCACAGTACGGTGGAAAGAACTGCGAGGGACTGGGATCCGCTAGTCAGAAACAGGAATGTAACCCAGATCATTGCCGTGAGTATGAAATTAAAAAGTGGGATTACACCTGTAGCTATCAACGTTATTTTCTAATTTCATGTATCGACATGCCCTACTGGTAACAATTTCATACTAGTCTGGAAAGTTGATTGACACAGAAATGTATTTTCTTAGCAATCGATGGTAACTACACCGAATGGACAGTGTGGTCGGATTGCAGTGCAACTTGTGGAGGAGGATTCCAAATACGGTCAAGAAATTGCACTAACCCTCCTCCAAAGTACGGCGGAAAGAGGTGCGACGAGCTGGGACCCGCAGATCAGACACAAGATTGCAATACAGACCCTTGTCGTGAGTTTTTTCAATCGTTAAAAATATTATATTAAAGTAATGATAAAGTATATTTATAATCGTTTGGTCTCACGATGTAGACACTTGGATGTACATACCAAGTATGACATCCAATTGACTACAGCGTGAGACAAACTATAATTTACTTTATTATTATCTTACCACGATGAACAACAACAACCAAGGTTTTTTTACAATATATTAATTAAAAGTAGTTTCATTTTCAACGATTTTTGTTTCATATTTTGACGACTTTGGTATGACATTTCGATGTTCCTATCTCATTAAAAGAGTAAAATTAGTCGAAAAATTATCTTGACACACACTTTGCTTGCTTGCTTACTTAGCAATCGACGGTAACTACACCGAATGGTCAGGGTGGTCTGATTGCAGTGCAACTTGTGGAGGAGGATTCCAAATACGATCAAGAACTTGCACCAACCCCCCTCCACAGTACGATGGAAAGAACTGTGAGGGACTGGGACCTGCTGATCAGTCGCAAGATTGCAATACAGATCCTTGTGGTGAGTTTTTTTTTCTCAATCGGTGAATCATGAATGAGAAAACATATAATCCTAGCAGTATGCGGGATTTTTGTCACATTTTAACCTTAGTTATATGGCCTAAGCTCCCATCTGATCGGTGTGCGGACGGTCATAAGTTCGACTCCTGTTAGGAGAATACACTTGACGCATATGTTTGTGTTAATTTACTTAGCGATTGACGGTAACTACACCGGATGGACTGGGTGGTCTGATTGCAGTGCAACTTGTGGAGGAGGTTTCCAAATACGATCAAGAAATTGCAGCAGCCCCCCTCCACAGAACGGTGGAACGAACTGCGAGGGACTGGGACCAGCTGATCAGACACAAGATTGCAATACAGATCCTTGCCGTGAGTTTTTATTGCAACACAAAAACACACACAAAACGCAATGTCGAACCCAACCCTGATTCATATAATCATTGATCAAATTAAATTCAAATGGAAGGCCCTGTACATGTTGTATGTGGCTACATCGACAGGCGTTTCCAATGAGTGGACTTATTTTGCGTTTGCCAGCAACATCGCGGTAAGAAGGATGTTATCCAAAAAGTGGCCTAGAGAATTAATCAATCAATCAGTCAATCAATCAATCAATCAATCAATTTTGCTTATTTAACTTAATTTCTTACTGCAAATGTCACATCTTCACTCCACCGCACCCCTCCTCAATCTAACATGATTAATACAAGCCCTTTACTTCTTTTTTTTCTGGATAGCAATCGATGGAAATTACACCGAGTGGTCGGAGTGGTCCGAATGTAGTTCAACTTGTGGCGGAGGATTCCAAATACGAGCAAGAAGATGCACCAATCCCCCTCCACAATACGGAGGAAGAAACTGCGAGGGACTGGGTCCGGCTAATGAAACCCAGTCATGCAGCGTAGGAAAATGCCGTAAGTTTTAAACTCAGTATCGTTTTAACAATTTCCTCTCAGGTTACATAGATTCGTTTTCAAAACAAGTAATTGATACTTTTCTGTCTGACACACTTCCCGATTAAGACCGATCCAAACAAGAATTAACGGCAGTGGCTCTCTTGAGAGTTTTCTGCAACTGTCAGCGGGTATGGTATCATCAGCCCAGGCCAAACGAGAGAGAACTTTTGAAGAACATTTGTCAAACCTGGGCCAAACGAGGATGAGAGATGCTGAGAGTTTTCTTCAACTCTTCGGCATCGACTATCGTGAAGCGCGGGCAAACGAAAGAAAACTCTCAACGACTCTCAAGAAACATTTGAGCAGGTTCAAATTCGATGAGAGTTACCGAGAGCGCATGCGTGTTTAGGCCAAATTTTGGCAATAACGTAGCAATGTTACGCACGCGCTCAAGAGAAAGCTGATAGTAGAAAAGCAGAGGAGACTATCAACATAAACTTGGTATTCAAGGGTTTGCTTCATAAATGACTGATTTTCTTCGTGCAGACGTATCAGTGGGAAGGAGACATCTGCGCACAGTAAAGATAACTGACAACGAACCGTGCATGGTATCGTTTTACTGAAAATGACCTGAATTTTAATCATAACTCATAACAATCCCTACTATATATAGCAACTGACAAACACCCAAAAACATGAACTAACAGCTGACACCTTGTCATCCATACTTTCATAGAAGGTCAGGAGTAGAAATAAAAGGTATAATTCTTAGAATCTGGGCTTTTATTTCACAGCGATCGATGGTAATTATACGGAATGGTCAGAGTGGTCTGATTGCAGTGTCACGTGTGGAGGAGGACAGCAAAGCCGTTCAAGAACCTGCACCAATCCCCATCCAAAACACGGTGGGAAAAATTGCGACGAGCTGGGACCTGCTGGAGAGAATCGGGCTTGTAACCCAGACCCCTGCCGTAAGTAAAGAGTCATAATATTGCAAAATAAACCATTTTTTGTAAACGTGTATCATTGGTGGTTCAGTGTTATCCATTTATCAGTTATGTATATTTAGTTCAAATGGCTCTTTTCGTCCCGGCGTCAATGTTATATGCATGCCTTTTCTGATTAGCCTGTTCCAGGCTCTCGGATAGTGGGGACGAAGCGAAAAAGCGAACGGCCGCGCGAAGGTAGTCTTGGAGAGAGTTTAGCCGAGGCAGCGGTCTCTCTCCCAGACTACCTTCGCGCGGCCGTTGGCTTTTTCGCTTCGTCCCCACTATCCGAGAGCCTGGAACAGGCTATTTTTGATTAAATGGCCGGTTCAACAAGATTTGTTCGTTACGACTGTGGTCGATCCCTCTCTTACCTTTTAACTTTCAACCATATTCATACTTTCGTTCGTTCGTTCGTCAAAAACGAAATAATACTGTAAACAGTATGGAATGCTAATACTTTATAAAGAGACTTAGAGCAGACCCTCGAGCACTGACAGGTCGGTGAGATTAAATCTTACACCACCCCTGCTTTCTCGAACCACCACTATCTCGGACAATATTTCGTTTCCTTTGAGAGTTCGACGAGATAGCGGTGGTCTACTGTATTCATTCATTCGTTCGTTCGTTCGTTCATTCGTTCGTTCGTTTGTTCAATCATTCATTCATTCATTTTCAGCAATCGATGGTAATTACACCGAGTGGTCGGACTGGTCCGAATGTACTTTAACTTGTGGTAGAGGATTCATGACACGAGCAAGAAGATGCACCAACCCCCCTCCACAACACGGTGGGAAGGACTGTGTCGAGCTGGGACCAACTAATGTGACCCAAGAGTGCAATACTGACGCATGTCGTAAGTTTCAGTGTTGTGAATGAAATAACTTTTATATCAAATGCTATTGGTAAAAAAATAACGGCGACAATTTAGTGCGTACAGTGGCTTTACCCTGTCTTTGTTGCTTGACTTTTAAGTATTTTCCCATACTTTCCCGGCCTGAACAATTGATGGAAATCGATCATCAGAAATGATCAATCGATAACAATAAGTTAATTGATATCGATTGGTATTGTCCAATCGATGACCAATCGATAATCACATGAAAATATTCGTGGCCTCGTCGATTGTTATCGATTGCTATTGGTTTGGTATTCAGTCCCGTGATATATTATTTTCTTGCAATTTTGTCATGTCGGCGCCGACTTCATTGGCTCTCTGCTCGCTCTCCGTTGCGATTTACATTCAGATACGGATAAAATCGATGATCGATGATAATCGATGAAAATCGATAACAATCGATACCAATTAATCGATTGATATTGATAATCGATAACAATATCGAGAATCACAAAATTCTTAGTCATCGATTGGTCATCGATAATCAATATCGATCGATTCATTGGCATCGATTTTCATCGATTGTTATCGATTTTCATCGATCGTCGATTTCATCGATTGTTCAGGCCGGGACTTTCACGCGAGGTTTTACCCAATTGAAAGTGAAACAAACCTGATAAATTGACCTTCTGTATCTGACTCGGACGGACGGACAGACGGACGGACTGAATATATGACGACGGACGTATTGAATGATTTACTGGTATATAATCTCTTTATTACTACCATTCAATAGCTCCACCTTGCTCGGCTGGCCTTGACATCGGCATTGTGTTGGACAAATCCAAAAGCGTTGGAAACGGGAACCTGAAGAAAGTGATAGCTGCCCTCGTCGAACTCGTGGATAAGTTTGATCCGGGTCCCGACAGAGATCATTTTGGTCTGGTAACGTTCAATCGTGAAGCCTTCACCGCGTTCACGTTTGCAGATGAAAAGCTTTACAGCAAAGACAAACTCAAGAAAAGATTCGGGGAGATTCCATTGACATTGGGATATCAAACACGGACTGACTTGGCTATGAAAGTAGCAAGAGATACGCTGTTTTCACCAAGTGGAGGGGACAGACCGGATAAGCCAAACGTCATGATTATGATGACGGATGGGAAACCAACAAAACAACCCCGTAGCCAGAATTTCACGATGTTTGCTGATGAGTTCCACAAAGAACTAGTAAGTATTGATCTTCTCATGATATGCTCTTCGGTATAGTTAAGCTATTTTCTAGGAAATTCTACAACATGTAAACTAAATGGGTGCCAAAAACTGATGAAAACAGCGGGATTAAATTTATTTAGTAATCTCGTGAGATTTTATGGAGATTTGAAAGTTTAAAAAGTTAACAGCATTTGTATGGGAAAGTGAAAGGATAGCCAGTATTAGTTGATCATGAGAGTTTATAGAGAAGCAGTAAGGCGACTGATTCAAAGAACAGGTGTAAACAGGTGTGACTGTTTCCCGCGCAAACTACGAATGAAAAGTTAAGTTTAAATGGGGATCTTCTTAAAAAAGCTCGAAAGAGCTTGCTAACAAACCACATTCTTCCAATTGACAATTACAATTGAATATGTCAAACTGTTGTAAGGTTTAGGTGAAGGGCAAATAAATAAATAAATAAAAAAGTGGATAGAAAAGGAAAACTGAATCACAAATGGCTTTTATTGGTTTTCCGCGAATGAAAGTAAACTATAATATTCATCATACATCACATAATTGTTCTGTGCTATGATTCGCTTTGATCGCCAGGTTGTTGAATTGTACACCGTTGCAGTGGGTATTGGAAGTGGTATCAACAGAGACACCTTGTACGAAATAGCTGGTGATAATGGGAATGTTATGACTGTTGAAAGCTTTGATCAGCTAGCATCGGAGCTGGGTGAAATTAAGGACAAAGTTTGTGGTATGTAATCAAGTCACAGAAACAGAAAACGTGCACGTGCACTGTAATTATCTATTAACTGTCTAAACATTTGGCATGCATAAAAAATGTAATGTCTTCACGAGCCTAGTGACCCACAACTGCCGGAGCTTATCTCGGTTTCTGTAGCATGAGGCGCCTGGGAGTATTGCTATTCTCCGTGGAAGGGATGCTAGTCCATCGCAATACGTGCAAGTTACCCTCGATCCAGCATTTTCCCGCTGGTATTTATTATCCGGTGGAGAGAGGCACTGGGAGAGTAAAGTATCTGGCCCCGTGTGGTTCCAAGGACACAATGTAGTGCCTCAGGCCAGAACTTGAACCCAGACCGCTCGGTCCAGAGTCAAGCGCGCTAACCATTAGGCCACCACGTATACCATTTGGAATGCATACCCAACTTTTATCATTATTGCCATCCTTCATGTATTAATTTCCAATCAATTAAGCTCTGAAAAGATGGTATAATAGAGCACTTATCTTCCATTTGGGGTTGACGTTTACGCTACAACGTGAAATAGACTTTCGTTAACCGATGAATTGTGTGTAAGGGACCAAAATAAACAAAACAAGTTACCAACTGACGTATCTAATGACCAACTGTTTTCCATGCAAGCTTTAAAAGTAGAACGTGATTGCTGTCTATATTTATTCCAAATCATCTTGTATTTCTTTTTGCTTTGTTTTAGACTAACTACAAGATTTATCTAATGAGGAAAACAACGCAAAGAAGAGGAAAGAATGGTAGAATTTGCACTGAGATAGAAAATTAGGAACCGGGATAAACTGACAGGGATATACATTGTTTGCGGAGCAAATTAACCCTGACATTTGTTGGGGAGTTCTGCATTGACATCGATGTTTTTATTGTATAAGGTACCACACTATATGGTACATTGAGTATATCTATATTATATAGTGAATATGTTCAAAATTAAAGTTGATGGGGAATAATAAAGATAGTAAAACTGGGATGAAACACTGTACTTTAATTTATAGACTATTGAACATATAACCTCTCTCCCTCCTCTCTCCCTCCCTCCCTCCCTGGGAGGGAAGGAGACCACGTGGACCTCACGTGGTTATTTATTCCAATGGTTATTGCACCTTCTTTCTTTCTTGCCTCATGTACGATCTTATATATGTCCAATAATCACCTGTCTGCCAACGATAATGCAATAAGATCAGCTGCTCGCTCATTTGAAACAGACCGAACGATGATCTCGTTGTTGTAGACGTTTCTCGAGTCGATGACCTACCTGCACCCGTGTTACAGTGTTACGTATTCGCCATAGCCATATCATGGTTGTCCAATCATCTGCCTGTTTTAAATATCTCGTTATTGGCCGACACGTGTGGTTCGATTTCGAACGCTTCCTCGACAGAATCGTAAAATCTCCGAATCGTGAAATTTAAGTCTCGCAACATTTGCCTCTTCCACTTTTCGCGAAATTTACACAAATTTACAGAATTTCCACGAAAATAAGTAACAACAAGGTACTGTTTTATGTTGAGATTAACAGAAGGGGCTTCATTGTTGTGAATGAATAAGCGCAAGCATATAAGAACAATAAAACTCAAGTGCGCAACGAAGTGAAATATAGCGAAAGCACAATGCTTATTTTCCTTATTTCACCAGTGCTTGTGCTTGCGTTTGTGCTTGTGCTTGTTCGTAAGCTTATCTCACAAGGGTGAACCATGATTTACTGACGAATTGCAATTTATATGTCCTTATATTAGAAACGAGCAAGGGTCGCGAACAATCAATCAATCCTTTATTTAACGTTGTCGTAAGTGTATAAAATTGGAAAGCGTTATAGGGTCAATCAGTTTCCATTCTATTACAACTACTAAATTTGAGCCACCCTTTCAGACGGCGTGGCGAATAACTCTTGCTTTACGTAGTACAATATGCATTTATTACTGTAAAAGGTGGAATAAGTTAAAATTTATTAATGTTCATGTTCCTGTTACCTGATTTTGTTTTTGTTTTTGCACGAACAAAACTGATCATTGTCATTCAGCTGAGTTCCCGTCATGCCTACGCGGTGTTCGTGTTAACAAATTGGATATACCGTGATAACGGGCGTCTATTGAAGGTTATTATTACCCCTTTTAAAACTCTCGTTGGACAAGAGTTTAAAAGATACCAGAGATAGATCTGTTATACCGCAGGTATTATATCATTCCATTTATCTTCTTATAACAGCAATTGCAAGGAGACCAAAATAAATTGGATTTGGTTTAATCCTCGATTTTCTGTGCCCCGGCAAATTCTCAAAAATTGCACCTAATTATGCAATTTTGTTGTACTGCCGTGTTTTGAGGGAAATGGATACAGCAGTTTATTGTGACGTGTACCAGGAAATAACGTAATATATTTTGCTATCACTCACTTCATAATGGGGTAAACTATTCAGAGCAATGTTGCTTAGGTCACATGATAAAACATTTCCTCCTGTCAGTTTTTTGAGGAGATGAAGCGTTTTGAAGACGACTTGCTTGACGGCTTGTATTCAGACACTCGCATTTTACAATCTGTTTGCTCGTACCATTCATTCATGTCAGGATCATAGCATTGGATTTTTACTCGGCGCTCACCATGCTCCTCAAAGTTAGCGTTCAATACATACAGTTGTCGGTTAGCTGTGATAAAACTGATGTCAAACGATCCAATATCACTTCCCTCGATAACAATTTACTGTATTAAAATTGGCGTGTTTCACCGTTGCAGAGTTTATCATGTGTGGGAGAGGGGAAGGGATTGGGTGAGGGGGGAGGTAGCTGTACCACAGACCATGAAATTCTACTTTCTTATCCATTCCATATTCCAGACCATTTACGCCATCACTTTTCTGTTTCATTTGGTATCTTTTTAGGTTATGATGATTCGTTCAGTGAAGTTTAATAGTGGTAGACAAGATATACAACACAAATTTCCTTGTTGGCCATACTAAAGCCAATATCTCAGCGTCGTTCGGATTGCAAAATTGCTGGCCTGCTCCTGCCCAAAACGGACATATTTGTAAGCCTGTACAGCGGCAAATACCAAGTATAGCTCAGAATTGGAGCTGATATGATGGGATCAGTTATACGTCCTTTTATATAGGCTAAGAGTTGAACTGCCGGAAAATACTGCGTTCGGCCGAGTCTATGCTTATCTCACATGGTTGATCAGGCAAGCACATCACAGCACATTCAAGGAGCTATATTAATGATAATGTTTGAAATTGTGTTCAGTGGAGACGTCAGTGGAGGCACTGAAATACATGCTATAAATATTGAACCTGGTGGCCATCTTCTGTATAAACTGTTAAATGTAATTCATCGCGAGTGGCTGCTCTTTTGGATTGATAAATTGGACTTAGTGTGATTCACAACAAAACTTGTCAGGGGCACCCAACGGATCGTTTCGGTGGAATCTCTGTTCGGAAGGCTTATAATCACCTCAGATATTCGGTTAGGCAAATGTCAATAATCTCAAACGTTCTAAATAGGAGAAAGTTAATGCCTTTTGTTTTCGGAGAGATAAATATGTCGTTTTGGGTACAAAAACAGGTCAGCTAGGATTTCAATCCCTAAAATTTTCCGAAGTTTGAAAGTTCAGCTAACGTATCCGAACAGATAAATTTTTCTTAGCGTTTCAAAATAAGCCATTAAACGCACCAAAAGTATAATTATAACGAAAAAACAACGTTCCGACACCTACAGGAAAATTTTGTTGTTGGGTGCCCCTGACTTGTGGTCGTTCCATAGAGAAACTTGGAAGGTTTGGCGGCTTCAAGAACAACCGACGAAAACTGATAACGTACATAATTTTATCAAGTTGGAAACTCTCACAGAAATGGTTTTGAACTCTACATTTTAATCAAACACAACAGCATAAAGAAGACACGAAGCGATCAATATGGCGGATCGACAACACAGTTCCAGTTCGTGGTCCCGAGGCATTATGGGCCAGCACGAGGCACGACGAGACATGACGTAATGTGACAGAAACTCTACAATCTTCAACTGGAATAATTGCCGAGGTAGCAATGGATTCTGCGTGCAGGAAGGAAATATTTATGCCACAAGAAACAAGAGAGTGTCCTTGCGACGTTACTCTGGTGGTCGAAGATGGCAAAGAATTCAAAGCTCATAGACATGTTCTTTCAAAGTCAAGTCCTTTCTTTGATAAGCTGCTAAACAGCGACATGAGAGAGTCTAACGAAGGAGTAGTTCGATTGGAAATGCTAAACGAGTCTTGTTTGGGAGATATCTTGGAGTTTATTTACACCGGTAGTGTGCAGATATTGGATGAAGAAAATGCCCGAGACCTGATCGAGATGGCGGACTATTTATTTCTTCCTCAATTAAAATCTCTCGCTGGGAAAGTTGTAATACAGAAGCTGGACATTTCAAATTGTATTTCAACTTACTATTTTGCAGAAAGATATCAATGCGAAGAACTCGTTACCGACGCCAAGCGATTCATTCTTGCAAATTTTACCACCGTAGCGAAAGCGAAAGAATTTCGGAACATGTCGAGCAAGGAAGTTGAAATGTGGATTTCAAGTGACGAAATAGATGTTAGCTCCGAGGAAGATGTGTTCAAGATCATTCTAGAATGGATTGATCATGACAAAAGCGAGCGAACGAAGTATTTCGCCGATTTGTTTCGTCACGTTCGACTTTTTTATGTATCGCGTGACTATCTTTCTTGTGATATCGTGACAAATGATCTTGTAAAAGGAAGTGAATGCTGTTTCGAACTTGTGAAGGACGTAATGAAGTCAATTGACTCTAAAAATGCTGATAATATCTCTGTTCCACCACCCAGAAAGGCACTTGAGACTCCTGTTATAGTCGTGTGTGTACAAAAAAAGAACAAGAAACCTTTGTGTTATTTTCCTCGCAAGAATATGTGGTACAAGTTTACTGACACATCACCACTGTGTGACCATCGTGACCATGTGGTATCTTGTCACGGCAAGCTTTATTTCATTTCCAAGCAAGACAGCAAACTTTTATGCTATGATTCATTGTTTGATCAATGGACTTCCTTACCCTACAAACGAAATAGAGATTTACAGCAAATATTTGTTAAGGGTGATGATGGAATTTATGCATTGGAATCTGAAAACCAAATATCTTGCCTTGATTGTGCCTACTTGCGTTCTCGTGTATTGGAAGAAGTCAATGGACCCGTGGGAGTGGGAGAACACGTTTCTTGTGGAAAGCAACATCTTGGTTATATCACAAAGTACAAACCAGAATCGAACTTATGGGAAGATGTATCAACATGCGATTTGGGTTCGAGGAAAGGAATCTGCATTGTCGCCAACGACAATTATATTTATTTTATTGGTGGTCATATTCTTTCAGCAATAGGATCGACTCGGATCAAGATTCTGACCGATGTTGACAGGTATGACCTCAGCAAAAGCAAGTGGGAGAAAAAAGCTGACATTCAAGAAGCGAGAGACCATGCTTACGGAACCGCCGCCAACGGGAAAATCTTTATCACTGGTGGATCTTCAAGAGACGATGTTTCAACAAGTTGTGAAGTTTATGACGAAACAACAAATGAATGGCAATTTATAGCAGGTCGAATTCTAGTTGGAAGGGAGCCGCGCCTTGGTGGCAGAATGATGTGTGTCAATGACAAGATTTATGTATTGGATGGTTATGTGTGGCCGAACGTGAATGGGTTAAGAGGACGAATTGAATGCTATGACCCTGGCGAGGGTAAATGGAGTGAGATAACTAACATACCTGCCGTACCAAGCTGTGCCTGGTATAACTCTTGTCCAATGAGAGTTTTTAACGGAGTTAATATAAACCTTCAATGGACGCACCTCCTTCCGTGACAATGTTATCACGAACACCGCATAGCATGATGGGACCCGCGAAAAAAAGTTATCGCGAGGCGGTTAAATGTGGAGATATTTGATGAAGACAATGCCCGAGACCTGATAGAGATGGCGGACTATTTGTTTCTTCCGCAATTGAAAACCGTAGATGGGAGAGTTTTAGCGCAGAAGTTGGACATTTCAAATTGTTTTTCAACTTACTATTTTGCAAAGAGATATGAATGACAAAAACTCGACGCCAAGCAATTCATTCTAAGAAATGTCAACACCGTAGCGAACACGGAATATTTTTTGAAGGTGTCGAACAAGGAAGTAGAAATGTTCATTTCAAGTGACGAAATAGATGTTAGCGCCGAGGAAGATGTGTTCAAGATTATCCTAAAATGAATTGATCATGACAAAAACGAGAGAAAGAAGTATTTCCCATGAGCTATTACGTAATGATTGACTCGTGTATGTATCGGGTGATTTTCTACACAGTGTCATGGTGACAAATGATATTGAAAAAGATAATTAAGGTATGCTTCTAAGGCATCGAAAGACCCCCAGCAGAGAAATGAAACATCCTGTTTATTTGTCGACATAACTAGTTTCGTCAAACCGTAAATTTAATCTGACCTTTATTTCACTAGTTTAGTCGGATGAAAATGCTTTTTGGTGTCACGTGACATTCCTTTGTCTGTGACGTCACAAAATACGTTTTGTGAAATGGGGAAGGTTATCTGGTTATGCATGGGGAAAACTTTCCTAAACAAATGTTGTTTAACTGTGCATCAAAATAAGTAAATTGTATATCTGTAAATTGTAAATGTTATTTATTTATATATAGATGTTATTGAACTAGCGTGAGGTCCGTATTGGGAAAATATTGGTCGAGTTCTTTTTTTGCAAGTTTATGGACCGAGCCGAAGGCGTGGTCCATAAACTTGCAAAAAAAGAACGAGACCAGTATTCAAGCTAGTTCAATAAAGTTTTTATTATAATGGCTTTTTAAAATATTTGCTGAGAAATTAATGCAACCATTCTCGGCTAACGCGCGCGCGCCAAAGCTAAGCATATTCTTTCATTTTTCAGGCCACGTAGCGAAAAGTTTAACCAAAATTGTCCGCCAGACATGAGGGAAAATGTTTCTACTTAATAGAAAACAGTTTTCTTTTGTTCAATGTTTCATAAAAGGAATTTGGCGAAATGAGTTCGTGAGCGGTCCATCTTTGCGGTCCGTATTGCAAAATTCGGACCGCTCAGGGAACCAATCAGAATGTTCCTTTTCATCGTGGACCAGTTTGCCATATAATAATAGAAGTTATTAAATCATTTATTATATCACGTGACCTGTTTCTTCTCATTACGCAATTCCTAACATGGACATGCCTACAAGGCTATTTGATGAAGATCTTCTCAGATGTAATTAAACATAGAAATGATTAACTAAAGTTTACTTTCCGTACCCCATTTTAGTCCGAAGATTTTAAAGGGAGTGTTCCATGGTTCGGCGCATGTGCTGGCTTATCAAAAAAAGTGCCCGCGCTGACTTCAAATTTATCGTACTTAAAGAGCATTCAAGCAATCATAGCCAAACTTAATGACTTTTCCTAAAAATTATCTGGGAACATTCTGGTGGGTCAATATTTTGATCACGTGACTTGATGTTTCCATGGCAACCAAGTTTTGACAGGCCGTTTTAGCCAAATTTGGTATTTTCAGCTTAATTGTCAGTTTTCATGAGATTTCTGCTTTCTACGAATAGTTTCCTCCAAAATATTTGCAATTGTTGCATCATTATATTTTTTTCGATGTTTTCAAATCAAATTTGGTGATTTTCTGACATTTCTGAACAATTTAAAAATCCAAGATGGCGGACAGGTTTAAAGTATGACGTTATTTCGGCGTGATATGATATCACAATTGATTCGTGATTGTCACTAAAATAATCATGTTTGAATGCTTTATACACCACATAAGTTTCATTTTAATAGCACAAATAACTTTTGAGATACAGATCGTTTTACCCAAATTTGTTGTTTTTTTAGCTTAATCATAAAATTTTTGCTTTTTACGGTGAAATCTTTGCAAAATCTTTGCCGTTTTAGCATCTTTATATTTTTCTTGATTTTTTTTTCAAAACAAATTTGGAGATTTTCTGACATTTCTGAACAATTTAGAAATCCAAGATTTAGGATCCAAGATGGCGGATTTTTTTAACGTATGACGTCATTATGGCGTGTATGACGTCATAATTGACACGTGACTGCCACTAAAATAAAGATTTTCGGATGCTTTACACACCATGTAAGTTTCATTTTCGTAGCGTCAATACTTTTCGAGATACATAGGGGGGGCACTATCTGCCCCCCCCCCCCACCCCCCAGGCTCAGGAACGAAAAAAAAGCCCAGGGTTAAATAGGGTTAAATGGATAGCCCAAAATAAGATCAGCCTACTTTAGCACACCAGTTGGCCTATAATAGCACTGATTAGTCCCGAGAATAACGCTGATTTAGCCCCGAAAATAGCGCCCCGGTTAGCTACTATATATAGCCTCGAGAATTGTTAGCTTTCTTTTGTGGGTTAGAGTAACGTCTGATGTGATTTTGGGCTATCCATTCTAGTCATAACCATCTTGAAAAGCAGCGCCTAGAAAACTCTGCCGGGGAACGAGAGGTTGCGTAGATTCTTGCCGTGAATATATAGAGGATATTACACGGCGGCGCGAAGATATGAATTTTATTTTCGAGTTGTAAAAACAATATTTTACGAATGAGCGCAGCGAATGAGTAAAATATTATTTTTAACACGAGAAAATAAAATTCATATCTTCAAGCCACCGTGTAATTTTATTTTTATTATATAGACAAACAACAAAAGCACAAACTTTATCGCGAACTCTTGCAGCTCGGTGGCTGGACTTTCTCTTTCTGAATTTCTCTCCTTTCGTCTTCACTTGCAAGGAACTCCTTGATTAATTTTAAGTCATATGAAGTTTTCTTCTTCGTGTTACGGCATTTTCCTCCTCCTCAGTGAACGATTTCATGTCGGCTTCAGTGAACTCAAGAATCTATCGCTCGCCATTTTTCAACCGACGTTTGGCAGCTTTGCACAAAAAGCCATGCACGGAAATGACGTCATTGATATCCTCACTAGTGAGGATATGGAAAATACGCCACTCGGGTCCCGGATGTAGTATGAATTTTACGAGTCGTCTATTTTCCGTGTCACGTTGGCAATTCCGTGCCCCAAATTTTCCACTCGCGTGGGGTGTCACGTGACTTTGCCGTCGCTAAGACAATGGCGTCCTTGTCGTCGCATAATCAGCGGCTATTGTTCTAGGAATATTAATTCCAGTTTTCTAGTTAAGAAAGACTTATACATATTAAATGCTAAGCAAAGCATCCAAGAATTGATAAAACCCATTTTTTAAAATCAATTTCACTGCAATCATATGAAAATAACATCATTTCGTGACCCCCTTGTAGCGCATATTTTGATTTACACTGGTCTCAGGATTGAGCAAAACTTCATTATTAAGGGAGGAGAGGGTTAGGCTCATATATATCTTTGTATTTGACTTAGGTTTCCCCTGTTAGGTTTCATTTTGGAAGTGCGGTAAAGTCGAAAACCACAATTTCACGATTATTCTGTGTTTGAAATCCAATAATATCCTAGCTAAGCAATCCGTTGTCTTTATCCAAAGCCAAAATGGAAGACTAATAATGACATTCGACTAAAAGAAAGACTAAGTCTTCTAAAAGCACGAAATAACCTGTAGAGAAATGCTCGAAGGATCACCACTTGAAGTTCGTAATCCAAGATGGCGGCTCCCCGCACTACAACAGAAGAAGCATGCAGACAAAGTAGGAAATGTTCGAAGGTGGCTGGTCATAAAGGCCGATGCAACTCAGAAAAGCCCGTCAATTCGTTTTGGGAGTCATCTTCAGTGTTTAAATTGAACACACGTAAACGAAAACTGTTCGAAGAGGAGAAACAATCGGACGAAAAGAGACTGTTACTCAACGACCAAGAAGAAGCGCTCGAGAAGACCGAACGACTTATTCATACCGAGTTAAACAAGAAAGGTAAAACTCCTTACCAATAGATACATTCAATACCATATCATGTCATGATGACAAGACAAGACAAGACAAGATTTTATTTTCAACTCACACAAAAGCTTAGCTTAATTATAAGCTTAAGTTATGTTATTTACAAAAAAGTGATTAAGAAATACAAGCTAAATTATAGGTATCAGATGAGCCTAACATAAAGGAAAAATTACATGTAGAATTTGTGTATGCAGAGTTTGGATCATCAACATAGCAGGAGCTAAATTGAGTGTGTTATTTAAACATTTTGCTGAACTTACTTATAAGCTTTAATTATGCAGCTTAATTAATAATAATATTTCTATATTTCTATTTCTATATAAAGCAGCAAGCTTTAACTTTTGACTAAAATTATCCGTGCACTTTTTCACAGAGAAAGAGTTATGTGATCTACTCAATGGTTTTCAAGAAATGAAAACACTGGCTGAATCAACAAAGAAGGAGTTGTCTGTTGTTACCCAGCAGAATGAACACCTTAAATCCATGATTTCTTCCCTTGGTTTGGATTGTAAGCAATTTTCAAAGTCAAAACGAGAGCAAAATAGCACATCAGCAGATACTAAATCAACCACAAGGCACCGCAGACGGAAAGAGACGGAGAAAGCCCTAACGTTTATTCATGGTGGGACGCCAGGTTCATACCATGGAGCATGGGACTATATTGTTGCTAATGGTCCTAAAGAACTGGTTGGTGAATTTATTACTGGCTATAAAAGAGGAAAGTATCTCCAAGAAGTATTTGAAAAGGCAATGAAAGAGCACCAAGCATCTCCTGAAGCCTTGAAGCAAGCAATAGCAACTAAATATCAAAACTTTCTCTCCCGAAGGAAATTCAACCTAGTGTGCAAAACTCAGACCTCATATTTTAATGCTGAGTCAGAAGTATGGGTTCCAAGAAATGTCAAGTGTGTGGGGTTAGATTTGAGGGTTCCACGACCCGCGTCCAATGCTGCTGTAGACAAGTTTGTTAAGGAGTTAAACATTGGTACAGTTAATCAAATCCCAAATGCTCCTGGAGTTTCAAGAACAATGACTGGTCTTTTGTTCATGATTATAGATTTACATCTGCGGGTACCACATCTGGCCAAGAAGCTTGTTTGGTTCAACGACCTGGAGAATCATTTCATATTCCAGTTTTCGGACGATGGTGCCCCTGAGACCAGCCAAATGACAATGTCAATAGGGAGTTTGACAATGTGGAACTTGGGCGATAGAGTTCGAAGTTCTGACTTCCAATACCTCTTGCACTGTGTAAGCTTAGGAGAGAAACATGAGGTATTGGAAAATCTGTGGAAGCAACACACAGATGAGATGGCCTTGCTGGAGGGGAACATTATTACTGTGTGTGGTAAGAAGTGCACAGTAGAGTTCCAGCCAAGCACTGACATGTGTTGGCAGAGCTGGGCCAATAACGAGCTAAACCAGGCTGCAACTTACCCATCCCCGTATGCAAATATTCACAAGGGATCATTCTGTACCATGGGGGGATCGATTGGGTGCTCGCCAACTGATACTTGGAAACCTTACAGCAATGCTGATCGATCAGAGGATGCAAAGAAGGTTGCCAAGTTTATGTCAACCGTCAAAAGCACTCTTACAGAAAAGAGTAAGCATGATAAGAAGCTGGCATACATGGCAGAGAATGGCATCCGACAACTTGGCCCTCCTCGCATTGGACAGTTTGCTGACAGGCAAAGACCCGAACCACTCCATTGTGAGATTAATGCTTGGCAGCAAATCTTGTCAATCATTTATTTGGAATTTGTCAAGAGGGATATGTTTGATGTCTTTGTCAAAGTGTTAGGTAGATCTCAGTTTTACTTGCCTTTTTATACGCTTTATCAAATTTTATAGTTTTAATTGACCTTTGTTTTATTTATTGTGGCCGAGATATGGGCACTTCAGGTTTTAATTTCTCCATACAAATCCTTGTAATTTTGCGTCTGTTCCTTCAGTTTAGAACAGGCACAAAATTAGAGAGGTTTGTATGGGACGGTACCAAACTTTGAACCTCTATATGTCGGCTGCAAATTGCAATGGAGAGCTAATTTTTGGCAGGTGGACGTCTTTTGGCAGGCTTAGGCCCAGTTCAGACGCCGTACTTCACATGAGCCGAAACAAATGCATGAATTATTATAATGTATTTTTCAATATAACTGCAATTTTCCCCTATTAAATTAAGTTCGACTGAATTAAGCTCGGCGTCTGACTCAATTCAGTCGATCTAAATTAATTTGGGTCGGCCTAAATTCGAATTCGATTCGGCTCATGTGAAGTACGGCGTCTGAACTGGGCCTTAGTTTCCTCTGAATAGCTGATCAAATTTCATAATTTCGCAAATTTGAAAATTTGTGACGTCACACTTCAGGCACCAACCTCCAAGCTCATGTATTGACGATGAGTTTAATGTGTATATACTATTAGCGCTATACAATTTTATATTTATTTTTATCTATTATTAGGTAATCCCACAACAAAGCCTGCGAATGCAAATGGCGCAGGTGGCGTAACCAATGAACAGCCATTGTTGGGTTGTGGATTATCTTATCTAGTGCCTTTGATCAAGGAGCATTATGCGGAAGAAAAAAAGAGGCACAACAAAATCCCAACAAGGCTTATTGGAGCTCAAGCTATTGCACTAGCAAGATATGCATACAGGTTAATTGATAGTTTGAAGTCCGCAGATGAGTCACCATCGCAGCATGTTGGATGTTTGGCACTTGGTAGAATAGTGCTATATCTACGACAGGCATGTTCCATTTTCAACAAGGTAGATAGAAAGATAGTATATATAGAGATAGACAGATAGATAGATAGATACATACATACACAGATACCGTAAAGCTCAATTAAGCCCCATCCCCGGGGGGGGAGGGGGTTATTTAATTGTAGGCCTCAAGAAGGGGGGCTTATTAGAGAGGGGCATAATACAGAGGGGGAGAGGGCTAAATAGAGCTTTTACGGTATACCTTTATTTATACATGATGACATTTCGAGCTAAAAGCTTATGGAGTCCTGTATCAACATAATTAAAAAATATCTTAAAATGATCTTAATTTCATCTAAGAATACATCTGAAATTATCTTTTAAGGTATCAACAACACCAGCAGATTTACACGAGCTTGATGAGAATTGCAAGCTTTATTTCAACTTTATGTGCCTGTTTTTTCCACGTCATGTTAATGTCACTACTTGGACAGTTGCTTATGCAATTCCATACCATGCCTTCAAGCTCTATAAGACCTATAGGGTTGGGTATGGAATAATTTCTCAGCAAGCAAAGGAAGCTAAGCATTGTGGTGTCAAGAATGACCTAGCATTAAGCAACAGATGCAAGAGTCAGGATACCTCTGGTAAATGGTGGCAAGTTATGAGGGCTAACTACATCCGAAGCTTTTACCTCCCTGAACATCAACCAATGCCGAACACCTACAAGTCGCACTTTCAATCTCGTGTACCACCCCATTGTCAATCAACTGGAATTTGTAATTGTGGGAGGAAGAAAGTTGAAGAGTCAGACTACTGCGAAACTTGCTTTGAGTGCGGTGAAATTGTTGAGTCTGCACAAAGTGAAAAGCTTTCGGAAAACTTGACTAATATGCTTAAACCCCTGTTGTGCACACGCTGTGGTGAGCGTTTTGCAGATGAAAGCATATTGGAAGCACATGTTTTAACTCACAGCCAAGTCACAGTTTGCAACAACAAGAACCCCAAAGACATGAATGTGGCAGAACTAAAAAGTGAACTGAGAAAACTGAATGTCAGTCCAGTTGGAACAAAAGACATTTTGATCAAGAGACTCGAGATGAAAATTGCTGGAGGTTGCTGATCAATAAATAACATTTCTCTTCACTGCAAAATTTCTACAAAATGGCATGGATAGTAGTGTATTATAGTAGTGTATACGAATTTCCTTCTCCCAGCCTTTGAAAGTATTTTCACAGAGAGAATAGGAACAATAAGAATAATAACAATGACAATAAATTGTTTTCTCGTTCAATTTGAAATAGCTGTCACTCATTCCTCGCCGAGCAAGGTTAATAAATCTGTCCGGTCAAGCTTCAGGGTGATTGAGTATACGGTCATATATTTAACAATTAGACGGCAAGCTCGAGTTTTCTATAGCTGATAGTTGAAAGCCCCTCGCCAACTATCAAAGTCGATAGAAACCGAGAGTAAGCCGTCTAATTGTTTTAGCATAACCCAGTGTCTGATCTATTAAACATAGAATATCAATAAAACTGATTTATTGACGGTTTTGTTTAATATTTTTTGGCTGTAATGCACGAAAAACTGTGCGCTTGCTCCGAGAGCCGTCTATCGATTGATAGTAGGTGCCTGTGTAGCCAATCAGATTGCGAGTTTGTCAATAGTCAGTCACTGGGTTATGCTAAATGAAGCCAATAACACTTCTAGAAACATACTAGACAAACGACACTCGCAGGTCCCCGCAAAGCTCGGGGGAGTGTTTATTTTGTTGTACATGTAACATTCAGAAACATCTTGTCTGACATCTCGTCTAAATTTAGAAACTTATCGCTTTCATGTTTGAATAAACTTAACTCGGTTACAGTCGAACCCCGATTAAGCGGTCACCTATTAAGCGGCCACCCCCGGTTAAGCGGCCACTTATCAAAGTCCCAAAATTATTATCAGTATAATACTGTAAATAAAACCCTTATTAAGCGGCCACCCCGATTAAACGGCCGCGGCCACCTTTTGGCCGTCCCGATGAGGGCTTTCCTATTGTTTTTACCCCGTTTAAGCGGCCAACCCTGATTAAGCGGCCACTTCCCATTTCCCCGTGGGTGACCGCTTAATCGGGGCTCAACTGTACTTCCAACTTTTATTTTGGTAAATGTGTTAGCTGAGAACATTTTTGAAGAAAGATGAAGCAAAATTTCCTTCTAAAACAAATTTCTCTCACGAAAAGCAATGTACTATAAAATGCTTATCAATGAAATAGTCTAGCTTAGATTTCATGCTAAAGGCCCGATTAAACGGTCACAACATTTGTTGTGACCATGCCCGTCAAATGGCCACAACCTCACAACATTTCAAGAACAAAAGAAATGTGAAGATGTTGAGACAAAGTTTAAAAGAATTCAAACTCGTCACAACACCTCACAACATTGTTGTGAGGGGTGGTCAAACGGTCTCAACATCGGCTCACAACAAATGTTGTGCCCGTTTAATCGGGCCTTAAAGCCATGCCTAAAGTCATGTTTATTGTGGTAAACATTTTGTCATATAATTCTTGATAGACTATTGAACAAAACAATTTAGCTTACAGTACATTTCAACCATTCATTAGTGCTTGAAGGCTTGAATCCAATACAAAGTGTTCAGCTGTGTATCTTTGGATATAAAATGTCACTGTTACACGCTGTTTCTTCATAGCATAGTTCATGCAGAATGGAGTTGACTCTGTCACAACAATTGCAGACCTTCCATTGTACACAGACTCAGTCTTACCACCAGCCTTGGATGGAACCCGTTTGAAGTGCCTTTGAGCAAAGAGAGTTTCTCCTGAGAAACGAGATGGCGAGAATAACTTCCTAACAGAATCCATTTTGGTTAATATCAGGACATGTTTTGAACCATTGCCCTGAATGTGCACATCTCCCGAATATCCCCGTATCCCCGAACCAGAATCAGTATGTGTCGGAAACACTGTCCAGGGGACAAACAAACTAACCAGATTCACTATCCCAGTAGCTTTAGACCTCGATAGCTTGGATTTCATTGACTTCCCTATTTCGTGTAGGTATGAATCGATTATAGGGCCGACCAATTCAAGCTTGTTACCGACAACTTCTTCCAGTTGCGCGTCCATATTTAACATGCCATAATTTGGTTTCCTCTTTGCTTTCCGGACGGCTTTTATCCACTGCCTTTCCACAGAAAACTTCATTTCTACTTCTGAAACATTCCAGAATTTATCGCCACGTTCTGAACCGTCAGCCCGTGAATTTAAGTCAATTGCAAGGTCACAACTTTCCTTCGCCATTGTCTTCGCCATTTTATTCCGAGATGCTTTCTTTTTACTGATTACCGCTGAGTTAAATGAGCCCGCCTACCTTTTTTGACGAGCACCGCTGACAATTACGAGCCCGCACGAGTGGAACATTGCCAACGTGTGTCAATATAATATGAAATAATTAACAATTATTCGCCAAAGGCGAAGTGAATATTGGGGAATATTCCCCGAGACGAAGTCGAGGGGAATATTCACCAATATTCACGAGCCTGAGGCGAATAATTGTTTTATAATATACAAATTGCAGGGAAAATGTCGAATTTCTCCGAAGAAACTGGAAAAATACGAAAATATTCCGCCATTTTTTCCCCGAGACAAAAACATTTGAACTTCGCGGCATTTCCAAATAAGGTAGAGAGGGTATAATGTCTCTGAGACCATGAGTAGGGAACCAATCAAATTGCTTGAAAATGCATTATCCCATGGTTAGTATATTATAATAAGGTATATTTATTGCCGGCTTTGCAGGCTCCTGTGTTTGGGCCAAATAAGTTATGTGCTGTTTTCATTAATTCGGTTTGTTTTATTTTATCGGCTGATCAGATAGAGTTGGCGAGGGAAGGTTAGCCGTTAATTGATGGTCGAATATGGAAAATTATTCAAGGATCATAGACTAAACTTTGAGTTAGACCTTACCTTTTCAACAAAAATATTTTCTCGTGTTTTTCTGCATTTTTAAACATATTTGTGCTGTTAACGTGATAACATCAAGAGAACATTAAATTTAGTTGAGCAGTTAAAACGCAGTTGTTTTCTTCTGTTGAATGGACTAACAAATCCTGACTCTCGACCTGACAAGCACATCTTAATAATATTGCCCTTGAATAATAAAATTGGAATATAATAATAATAAATAATAAAAGTGGAAAGTCTAGATTTCCACAGGGTAAATTTAAAAATAATAATTATAATAATTTGACGTTAGTGTACGTTATGATACATTACGCATAACGACTATACAAACGTATCGAGGAGCGAGTCTCTTCGCCGGTAACTTGTTGTCACGCAACTTTATAATAATTCGGTGAACGGTTATATTCATAGACTTGCCAAAATCACCAAAACGCGAAAAACGGACTTTGAGAAAGTCTATTATATTCATTGCATTGTAAATTTAGTGTCGATGACGTCATAGATTAAATATTGTAACCAGGAAAAAGCACATTAACATGAGAACAGGCAGTCGAGAAAGCAGTCATCGCACGCAACACTTTGAGAACCGAAGCTTCATCCAGTTGGAAGCATTATTACATGTACACTCGCATTGTTGGTATTATTTAGTATTTAATCTTCAACAGTAATAATTTGGCAATGGATGTTGCGAGCGGGAAAGATATATTTATGCCACAAGAAACACTCGATCATCCTTACGACGTTACTCTGGTGGTCGAAGACGGCAAAGAATTCAAAGCTCATAGACAAGTTCTTTCAGAGGCAAGTCCTTTCTTTGAAAAGCTACTGAACAGCGACATGCGAGAGAGTAAAGAAGGAGTAGTTCGATTGGAAATGCTAAACGAATCTTGTTTGGGAGATATCTTGGAGTATATTTACACCGGTAGTGTGCAGATATTGGTTGAAGAAAATGCCCGAGACCTGCTCGAGATGGCGGACTATTTATTTCTTCCTCAATTAAAATCTCTCGCTGAGAAAGTTCTAATACACAAGTTGGACATTTCAAATTGTATTTCAACTTACTATTTTGCAGAAAGATACCAATGTGAAGAACTCGTTACCGACGCCAAGCGATTCATTCTTGCAAATTTTACCACCATAGCGAAAGCGAAAGAATTTCGGAACATGTCGAGCAAGGAAATTGAAATGTGCATTTCAAGTGACGAAATAGATGTTAGCTCTGAAGAAGATGTGTTCAAGATCATTCTAGCATGGACTGATCATGACAAAAGCGAAAGAAAGAAGTATTTCCCCGAGCTATTTCGTCATGTTCGACTCGTGTATGTATCGCGTGACTTTCTACGCAAAGCCATCGTGACAAATGATCTAGTAAAAGATAATGAAGGCTGTTTGGAACTCGCAAGGGACGCTATGGAGTCAATTGACTCTGAAAACTTTGCTGATCACTCTGTTGCACCAAGAAAGTCACTTCAAACGCCTGTTATAGTGGTTTGTCCGTGTTATGGATCTACTTTATGTTATTTGCCTCGCAAAGACAAATGGTGTAAGCCGCGACATATATGTTCGGAACCTGTTTCGTCGATGTTCTCTTGTCATGGTCAACTTTATTTTGTTCAACAGTACGAAGTATCTCGATATGATTCATCCTCTCGCCGTTTAACGACAACACGACGTATAAACAGAAGAATTGATGAAAAACATATTTGTGTTAACAACGAAGACGAAGTTTACTCTTTAGCCTATTCAGCCTATAGTTTTGAGACAGGTTTGCGGATCGTGAAGTACAACCCTGGATTGAACTTATGGAAAGACATAACAACAGCTGATTTTGGTTTAACAAGAGACGAATTTTGCCTTGTTGCCAACGGAAATTATATTTATTTGATCGGTTGTACTGACCGTACTGGAGCTTACAGGTATGACCTCAGTAAAAACAAGTGGGACAAAATAGCTGACATTCAACAACCCAGACCAGGGCGGCCTTTGGGAGCTTCGGCGAACGGGAAAGTTTACATTACTGCTGACGTCTATGACCAGAGAACTGTTATGTGTGAAGTGTACAATGAAGCAATAAATGAATGGCAATTTATTGCAAGCTTGAAGATGCCACTACACAGGGAGCATAGCAGTATGATGTCTTTTGATGGCAAGATGTGTGTATTGAACTCGTATTGGGACGAGACTGGCCACAGGCATCATGATCGAGTACCTGATCGAGTAAAAATTCAATGTTATGATCCTGACAAGGATGAATGGTACGAGCAAACGGATCGTAAAATGCCTAAATTGGCCACTAATATTTATCGGAGTCGATGTGTAGATTTGTCTTGTTTAATGCGAGTTTTTCAAGCGGAAAGTCGTCTTAAGAAGGCTTCATATTTTCAAAACAGTTCATCGAGTAAATGTTTTATCGTGTGACCAAAAGAACATCGCAAATAATTTATTCCATAGGTCGACAACCGGATAGTATCCTTATATTTTCCCTTTTATTTTTGATAAGGCAGATAAATGTGACCAAAACTTCGCCCGCGAATACAAGAGCTGCTCTTGTTTCTTTTTACACTCGACCTGAGTAATATTAAGAAAAAGGCAAAGAGCCGGCGAATTTTCGCCAAGAGAACACTGAATAATTAGCCGCCATCTTGGATTAGGAAAACCGGGGAGCGTTGGGACGAGTCAGGCTGAGTAAGGCTGAAAAACTCCAATATTTTTGGAGACACGTGACCTGCTGTTCGCCAGGGTCTTCTTCGCGCTCACCCGCCATCTTGAAAGCGGAGATGGCCCTGGGGACGAGGTTGTGCACTTTGTTCCAAGACGAAAGCAAAACACACGTCCCGGAGGGTGCCTTCCGTATGAAAGTGACGGGGATGCTCGTCGTCTCGTTTAGGGGTGTAAATTACGGATTTTGGTATATCACTTAGGTATCGTTTACTAGGGTTGCATGCAAAGAAATAAAAATAAAAATAAAATAAAAAAACGTCATCATACTGTGTTGGTGGTCTCATTACCGGAGACGATTGCAACTTAATTAAAGTCACTAACACTTGTTTGTCTGTCTTTTTTTAGAATGGAATCTTTTAGATGTCAAATAAAGCTAAGACACGCCCAGAACTGGTCTCAGGACTTTATTAATTCAAAATTTCCGACGAGTATCCCCACCCCTTTCACACGGGAGTCCCCGGGGCACACGTACGAGTTAAGACACTACTATCTTGCCAAAATTGCCTGAGGCTAGGCAAATAGTGGAATAGAAGAAACAATTATTATTTGTTCCAATGAAGCAATTAATATCATAAAAAGAGAAATTTGTACAAAATACAAAAATACTGTCACATGCCAAATTCTACCCAATACTGAATGGCATACAAAGTCTCCAGTTGTGTGGTAGACATTTTTATAGATACCGTAAATCCTCGAATAAGCGCCCCCCCCCCCCCCCCCCGAATAAGTGCCCCCCTCGAATAAGCACCCCCATAGAATCATGAAATAAACCCACCCCTCTCCTTAAATGCAGTCAAGACAAATGTATGAAGTAAGAGAAGGCAGAATTACTCCAGATTTCATGCCATACATGTAAATATAAATTTTATAAAAATACAACTGGTTCAATTACAGACTTGACAAGGGAAAACCTGAAATTTGAAATAAGCACCCCGGGGGCTTATTTGAGGACTTACGGTATTAAGATAAGATAACTTACAAGATACATGTAGACACAAAACGTATTGACAACAATGGTGTGGAATCTATAAATAAACCTTGACATACTACTAAACACGAAGGTGGAATAAAAGGGGGCTTCCCATCCTGGGAAGACCAGGGCTCATTTGTCAATCGACAGCTCGCTCATTTAAAGTTTTCATATTTGAGAACATAATTTTACCAATTGCACTGTACATGTATATTTTCTAAAAGTTTTATTTCACATATTACTGAGGAAAAAATTGTGGAAATTTGAGAAATTGTAAAGGTAATTGACGATACGATCTAGTTTTGTTGACAAATTGGTATTTGTACATGGGGTGAAAATGAATCTGAGCCACACTCACAAAACTAGATTATGGTACCTTTCAGGGGTTCCTTTCAAAATTTTCGATGATTACCCCCTCATGGGAGTGGTAGGAAGAGCAAAGTCCCTTTTATAGTGCGCCTTCGTGTTTAATAACTCCACAACTCTCACTGGATCAAGGACAGTGTTTAAAAAGGATCTTCATGTACGCCACACGGAAAATGCTGGCTTTCCACCATGTTCGACTTGACCTCGAGTGTTTGATCCCGCCAAAATATCGCCACCAACAGGAGCGCCTGGCAAAGGAAATATAAAAACAATCCAAGTTTCAATCATTGTCTGGTAGTTTGGCACCAGTATAAATATCATGTGAATTGTTATCAAGAGTAACAATCTTGCATTTTTTTTTTCTATTTTAAAAGAAATAAAATAATGTATCCATGTAAGAACAAGGAATGTGTAAACACGAGTTGTGGGCAAGTGTTACCACGCCTGTTGTTTCACCTTATCATCTTGTGCTTTTATGCGTGTCGTGTTTGAAAAGCACTGAAGAAATGGCTAACCTGGTCCCAGAGGCTTTCCTCTTCCCCCTTCTCTCCTCTTCCTACCGCCCCCTCCCCCCCCTCCCCCTCCCCCACATATCTATTCTCCCTTTCTTCTAATGATACAAAAAAAAACACTTCTGTCACCGCCCTGCGAAACGTGTTTTTTTTTTTTTAATTAATTATTAAAGATGAAAGAGAAGAGAGAAATTCCTGGGGCACCAAGGTACGAAACGGCTTCTGCGGTGGTGTAAAGCTTCAAATCGCACCAAAAATCAAATTTATTTTACAGCTATGAAGCGTGTGTCCTTGTGCACCATGGCAGAAAAAAAAAAGCAGGGCAAACAAGGAAACTGTCTTACCAAGAGGAAAGTCAGAACTCTCTTGATTGGTGTGCCTCTTAGAAAAAGGATCTGATTGCAGTACATAAGCTGACCCTGGCCGAGAGAAGGCCGCCTACAGGAAAAACAACAACAATAGAAACAAACACAACATGTGTAAAAGAACAAAAAAAATGTACCTATTCAGTTTAAGCATGTAAATGAAATGTGTCAGTCAATTCCAGCAGTGGAAAGAAGAAATCAACCATTATTTTAACAATTCCATGTACATGTGTCCTGCAAAAATTGCAGCATATTGCCTGATACTTAGCCAATGAGGCTGTAGGTTGAGTTTATGTAGCTACAGTAAATGTAATATCAGATGATATTCTTCAAGATTGACAGTGTACAGTGTATATCAACAAATTGGCAACAAGTTGCAAAATAAAAGCACAAAAATGTCCTAATGAAATGCTCTCAAAGTACTCTCAAACTCGCTCAGCGCTTTCCAGTATGTTGGATGAGTCTTCTTGAATGTACTTCCAAATATGGCAAACTATATAGTGTATGCCACACCCTTGTTATCTGTCATGTATGGATGACAGATAACAAGGGCTAATCTTGACCAAATACAGACATCATGACAATAATAATTCCCCAATATGGACCTCACACTAGTTCAGATAACATCTACATGTGCAGTGCTTCATTAGGGGCATCATTTTAATTTAAAGACGGTGCCGTGGTCTTCTATTAGTATCCTTACCATTCTTGCTTTGGGACCTGATCCAGGTCTTCCTGCTGATCCTACTCTGGAAGGATCCTCCAACTGAAATTCCCAAAAACATAATTAACAGTTACACCCTTTCACTCCCAGAATCAAGCAGTGGTCCATGAAACCCCAGCTAATTAACAAATAAAGAAGCCAAAACCATGTATTATACTGTCATAAAACACGACGGGAATTTTAGAACACTCGAGAAATTTAGAAAACACGAGCCGCAGGCGAGTGTTTTCTATATATATAGTATAATATAATATAGTATTAGTATAATACATGGTTTTGGCTTCTTTATGTGCTTTAAAATATAGATTTACGCGCGCGAAACGATAAAACACGCTTTTCTATGTTATATACTCTGATAAAACAGGGTTTTTAACCAATCAGAGCGCGCGCAGTTTTCAATCTATATTTTAATCATACATACATGTGCATGTACTCCTGAGCAGAGAGTGAAGCACTGTGAGGGAAAAATGTCTTGTCCAAGAACTCAACCCATAAAGGACAGGCCTACAAACTGTACATAATTATTGTAATTGGCCTGAGGCTCAAACCTGGACTGCTCGATCGATTTAATTGTTTAAATATAATAAATATTACAATCTTACATTTTGTCAAAGTTTCAGCCAAATACTATACCTTGTGGGACCCATATACCTCGTGTATATCAGCAGCATCTTACCTTTTTTATGATTCCTTTTTCTATAAGCTCCTGTTTGGATGTTCTGGGGCAGTTCAGAGCTGAAAATCATTACAACAGCAAAATATTTCTATTAAAACAATAATAATATTATTAAATGTTAATTACTATTCTCAAAAATTGAAAAAACTTGATAGACTATAATTTATGTACATCAGCCTTAACCCCTAGACCTTAGTTGATTATCAACTTGAAGTTGATAATTAACTAAAAGTTAATAAATTATTAACTGCTGTTAGTAGCAAATTTGGAAATAAGGCTGGCATTTCAAGTTAGTGTAATAGCCCTTTGTCGGGCCACACTATACTTGATCCCTGCTGTCAAGAGCTTGGGCCAATATTGAACTCCCACTACATAATTTATATGTATATCCCTTGTGTTTGGTTAATATGTTATTATATACACTGTGCCAACACCTGTGGTTTCCAAAAGGGAGGGGGTAGGGGGGTCATCACACTTTGGAGCTGCAGCTTGATTGTTTTACCTGCAAAATGTGGCCAAACTTTGTCAGAAGCTGAGGCAAAGTCCTTTGCACTTCTGAAAATAAATAAAACATGTACATTGTAGTACATACATGTACATGTAGTTTCCCTGGTTTATTTTTAAAAAAAATTCCAAGGGACTTAATTTAAAAATGTAGTTAACTACATACGATATACAATGACATGTACAGTTGTGGCTACATCCATCCAATGTAATTATGCCATGGAGACCTTACATGTAATAATTGCTTTTTAATTATCAATGTGTTACATATTGTATGTTTTGCCTAGACATACAAAATAATGATTTGACTTACAAGGTAATTTCTCTTACACGTGTAGCTGCCTATTACAACAGCCCAACAAAATTGTGAGATTAAGTACTGTAGCATAAACATTGCCTGGTGTGACAGTGCCTTGAATACATTAATTTTTGTGTAACAACACAATACCTTCCTTCACTATCAAGGAGCTCTGGTTGTGCATTTCTCCCTAAAAGAAGCATCACAATCTGCATAAATGAAACCATGATTATTAATAATTCATATATACATGTAATTCATAATTATATCAAAATGAATACTAAATTAAGCTTAATTTAGTATAATTGTTATATACATGTATATATAAGCTTATATTTTATATAATTTTATAGTATTTATTTCAAAACCATGTTTACACTGATACACTGAACAGCATGCATGCCTGCAACATACAGCTGTACAATCATGTATTTCAAAGGCAAATCTATTTTAAATAATAATTATTTGCAATTACTGTGCATTATTTTGTATACATGTACGTTGGAACACACACAACTTACCGCTTGAAAATAAACGAACCATCGGATGTGTTGACAAAAAAGAGTCAACATATATATTGTTGGTGCGTTTTTGAAAAAATGTGCCAGCTAAGTTTTCTCTTGACTTGAGTGCAGGCCGGTGAAACATGGTGGCAGACGAGTACATGTATGTGCCATTCTTGAAGGCTTGGGGGTAGGGAATTTGTAGCAGGCTGGAGTGTTCGAGGTATGACTTCTTCCAAATCCAGTCAGATATTATTAGTATGATACACAGTGCATTTTGCAGTATGTACCTTTCCATGTTCCTGAAATGTTGCAGCATGCAGTGGTGTCCACAGAGTGCCTTTGTTCTGTGCATTGACATCTAAAAAATGCAACAAAAAGACATGGAATTCAATTAAGGTGGCTCTCAAGGCTATGAAATATTAACTCTACATGATTGTATACATATATATGGGACCTGGAAGCAGACGTCAGGCGATTGGGGCTGACCTGGAGCCAGCTAGAGAGGAAAGCCCAGGACAGAGACGTCTGGAGGACACTTGTCGGCAGCCTATGCCCCAGGCAGGGTACTAGGTGTAAGTAAATACATGTAACCGTTCTGTTTTTCAGTCAAATACAATGTACTGTTTCAAAAACTCTCTCGTAAGCGACCACATGCATGCACTGCTAAAATTTCTTAAGCGACCACAAACACGTTTTAGCCAGAAATTTGACATATTCTTTTGTTTTCGTTTAGAGTAAGTGACCACCCAAGAGGGTTCTTAGAAAATTACTAACTCAGATATCACAAAAGTTTAGTTTTTATTTTTCTTTCAATGGCTCACTCTTCTGACTACGTTGCTTATCAATTTCAGGAACCATGATAATATATACCTTGTATGAATGACTTGACCGTGATGCTTGAGAAATTATTGTTTGACAAATGGAGCGTGTTGCCAAAACCAATAATAAATTATTACTTGCCTGGTTTTAGCTGCTGAGGCAATACATGTGTAACTTTATAATAATTATTATTAGTTATTTGATTCAGTTTTGAGCTGTATTTCGTTAATTTTTCCCATAAGTGACCACGTCCCGTAAGCGACCACTTTTTCATGCAGCAAGGGTGGTCGCTTACAAGAGAGTTGACCGTATATCATACAGTGTTGAAAAATAATTATATTGTCTGACACACTAACACGGTTTCTGTAGCATGAAGTGACTAGGAATATTCCTTTACTCTCGCTAGAAATAAAGAGTAAATATTATTAGTCAGGATGCTAGTAAAATGCAGGTAACCCCCAGTATTTCGTCAGGTTGCCCTTGACTAACAATTTCGTGGTACCCATTTGTACTCCTGGATAGAGTTTTCACAAATTAAGTCAAATAATTTATGCAAGATTCTGATTCAATTTTTAGTAGATTAGTTTTTAGAATTCAATCTCATTATGTTGTCTGTTACAGTACTATACCTGCTCCTTTATCCAGAAGAGTTTTCACTACATCATGAAAGCCCCAGAAACATGCTAGAAACAGTGCAATAATGAATATAATTCTATCAATGTGGGATTTAGGAAGACTGAGTTACATGTACTGTACATGTACATACATCGGTTTGCTTGAGTCTGTTGACCATCCAAGAACAACTCAATTCACAGGTGGCCCAAGCTCACAACAAGAGAACATGAATGTCACTCTAAATGCTTAATTAAGCAGTATACATGTAATGTGTTACAAAGACCCGATATACATGTACATACACTGTAAGGCTTACATTGTATAAATCACGTCTTTCTACAGACAGTACGGATTTGTATTTATGTCTATTTTTGTTTTACTTGCATGTACATGTAACATGTGCGTAAATTGCATTCAATATGGCACATTCACACGCAAGAAACATGCGCGTAATGTTGCAATACCCATAGCCTCCTAAGCAGATGCTTTTGGCTTGTCACGCAATCTTTCCTCCCCTCACGAACGTGGGAGAGGAGTGCATGACGAGCCCAAAGAAAGTCTGCGTAGGAGGCTACAATACACATGGCCGGTATTGTATTCCGTGTGAGCGGTACAAGCTGTCGTAAGCAGCCACCTATCCCTTGTATACTGCTAGCTGCCGCTTATGAGAATCATTCCCATAAGCGACCAGCTCCAGTTGCAGACACTTCTTCTGTTTCTTGCACTATTATGGTTTAATTTCCACAGCTATTTTTAAATACAAAGTCGTGTAATAAATACATGTCTCTTATTAACCAAGCTTGCTCGTGACGGCACTGGGAGAATATCGACCCTCTGTCTTTCCTGTATGGACTGCGCTCGATCCATACTGTCAAGGCCTAGGGCCGATATTCTCCCAGTACGGCCCTCGCGCTTGGTTAATAAGATATATGTATCGTATTGTGGGAAGGGCACTGCTGCTGGAATTTATTAATATCACTGTGTCAATGCATCTCATATTTACCAATATATAGCTGACTTTGAAGTTTTTCGTCCGCTCCTCCAGAAATTTGAACATCTTCAGTCATAAATTGTTCAACAAGCTTTTACAGAGGAAGTAAAGGAATTAAATAAGATCACATTAAGCTTATGATTAAAAATAAAAGCATGTTAGTTGCAGCTGTACCTTGTTGTTTCCTCTTATATTTAAGCTTATTAATATTTAGTTCGATGAAACAACTATTCGACATCCTCACCTTTTCATCTCCCTTTTGCGCCAATGTAGAAAGGTCAGGTGTCCTTGTGTTCACTCCTTTTAAATTTCTTTGTAAGTCATAATCAACATCTTCCAACGATTTGCCATTCCCATCAGAAACTGCCGCCATATTTTCCAAGTTAATACGTCAATGAGTCGTGCCTACATAAGGTATGTAATGGTCCGCTGTGCACCATATTGTGGAGGCGCAGTTGAAAGCAAGATGGCGGCGAACGGGTGATCGGGATAAGAGATGTTTTATAGATGATCATGAGGCACATTTAGAACTTGTCATGACTTTTAACGGCCAGCCAATAGCACAATTCGCCAGGAATGTGGCCTGGGCAGGTAGGAAGGGAGAATTGAATTGAAAAAAAAAATGATATTAAAATTATGAGGAAGGTGATGTACATCAACTTTTTACAGTGGAATGGGCCATTCCATTTTTATCCCCCCCCCCCCCCCCTCCTAGTGAAGGTCAAGGAAATCCTAAGGGGAGGGTTAATGGCATTTTTTTCTAAATTTGACAGGGATCTGAAGGGGTTTCCCAGATAATGCATCAATTTTCCAGCCAGGAGGGGGGTATTGGATCTCTGAAATGTTTTATCCAAAGGGGTTGTACAGGTAATCCCTCAATAGGGGGTGTGTGGATATAAAATGGCATGGCCCAATCCCGATTTCTCGAACCTCCAAGGGAAACGAAAATTGGTTCAAGAAATCGGGATTCCACTGTATCTGGAATAATTAATAAACACTGTTTTTGCAAATGCAGATTTATTAGCGACGTTTCTTAATGCTCAATACCAGTTGACATCTGATTTTTACAATGACATTGATCTGTTCTTCTTCCATCGGCTCCATGTTGATTTTGTAACCATGTCTTGTTGTTTCCAGGCTCCGCGGCAATGATGCTGGGGTACCTCCTAGTTGCAGGCCCCTCCTCTTTTTTGAGATTTTCATTTTATGCACTCCGACCGACAGTGACCCAAAATCAGAAAATGATGGCAAATGAAGGGAAAAAAAGGAATGGCCTAAATTATAACCTGAGTATCAGGCGAATTTTTCAGCGCTCTCTTTTACTCTTCGTCTTTACGTGGTCGATCTTTAGCGTGAGACCCGTAAAGAGAATGTAAGGAGCGCGAAAAATTGGCCTGATCGCAGGTTACCTAAATTATTATTTGTATCCCCCCCCCCCCCCCCCCAACCACCCCAGTGATAATAATCACAAATAGAAAGTAGTAAAGAGCTACATTTCACAGGCCCAATGCAATTAACTCCTACTGTTTGTGAACGGCAAAGCCATGAGAGCTGTTAAGCATAGCGTGCTGGCAAGAACTGGCCATTTTAGGGAGGTTTCAATATATAAAGAGTAAATTGTATGTATTGGCACACTGTCGAGACAAAAATCCCGGTAGACATTCGACTGTATATTATTTTAATGAAGAATTGTGTCCCTCTGATGATCGTTCGATTTTCTTCCATAGTTGTCATCGGATCTGGAGGAGTTGTTTTGTTGAACACAGTACATCGTGATTCAGAAAAAGCTAAAAGAATCCTTGGTTATACTTTTGTATCAGGTATACTGAATTTACATTGTTTCTCTAAGGCTGGGGAGATATTCACCGAAAATTTGGGTGGGGATCTGAGGCTGAGGTGTACTTCTTGAACCCCTAACCCTATTTTAGATCAAAATAATTTTTCCTTGTAGACCCTAAGACCTAACCCAGAATTTGATACCCTATTTCAGACAAATGTTCAAGATACAGTGGAACCCTGTTAATACGGACACCAAAGGGACATGAAAAAGTGTCCGTATTATGCGGGTGTCCGTATTAAGCGGGCTGATATAAGAGAAAATATGTGTCGTCAGGACAAACAAAACTGTCCGTAATAAGCGGGTGTCCGTATTAACGAGTGTCCATAAAGTGGGGTTCCACTGTAATGATTTTGATACTTTTATTAAGTAGGGCTTCAAGTTCCTAATGTTAATCAAATCGCACTTTTCCAGAGATGAATAATATATTTTTTTTTTAAATCAGTTTCTTCTAAAAACCATACCCAATTTCAGACCAGAGTCACAAAACGAACCTACCCTATTTCAGACTCAAAATTAAACCATACCCTTTGGCATTGCACATGCCTACATGACTGGAAATAAGAGAGTACCTGTTCATGACTGATCATGATTGACTAGATCACTTAACATCACAAACAACAAGCTATTTTTGAGAAAAAGTAGCTCAATAAATGTAAAGCCCATGCAACTGCGATGTTCAAAATGTACACTGTATACATGTATGTAGATCCCTTTGAGACTTTCAGACAAGTGGCATACAACTGTAAAACATGAAACAATAATCTATATAAAATGTATTTTATTGTTGCATTTTTTCTCAGGTTTGTCTGGTGCAAGTATTGGCTTCACGTTTGGGATGATCACGAAAAAACACCCAATTGTTTATTCTCTTTCCACTGGGTTAGGTGTTTTTGCCATTTCTGGTGTATTTTTTGGTGAGTCAAGTTGTCATGATAACGATACTTATTTACTTATTTATAACAATATTTATACAGGAGCATCTAATTTAGCTAGGCTAGTATGCACACATGTATGAAATGCAGGAATGATTACAAATCATGTGTATTTTGTTCCACTGTACAGTCAACTCTCATTATAGCGGACACCCTCGGGATCGTAATAGTGAGAGTTAGTCTGAAGTGTCAGCCATCTCCTCTCCCCAACTCCCTCCTCGCCTGGCCCCTCGGGGGATTGGGGCGAGGATACGGCTGACACTTCAGACTATAGCGAGAGTCCGCAATAGCAGGAGTCATTTTCAGTCAAACCGTTTTCGCCGGGTGGAGGGTGAGATTTTGTCCATAATAGCAGGTGTCCGTAATAACGAGGTGTCCGCAAGGCGTGAGTTGACTCGACTGTACATGTAAGTGGGAGGTGTCATTGTGTTCTAATGGTTAATTACTGTGTTCAGAAACTCAAGCTAGATCGAGTGGGATAGCACAATGGACTAGCATCCAATCCCACTTTAGAAACTTAGTATACATATAATAATAATAAATAATAATATTAATCATCTCTGTCAATGTCTATCGTCTATGTCTCTGCACCGGAAATCTAATAGTCATTGTATGTTTGAGGTACATTCATTTTGTACATGTTCAGGGGTTTTTTAAAATTAATAAATTGATTACATACATGTATCAACAGTTCTACGGGAGAATCTTCTAGTGTCGTCAGATGCTCATAAATGGAGAAGAACATTTGACGAGTTTTGGAGAAATCCGACCATAACAACAAGACAAGAAGCCATGACTGGAACACAAGCAAGTGCTATTAGTGGCGCGACCACTGGGTTATTGGTATCCTGGGGCTTACGTAAGTGTAGAGAAATGTTATCATTCCTAATATATGCTCAAAATATTTAATAAATTATTCCTCAGCTGATTGCTTGCTGATTTCTGATTGCTTGTCCTTGATCAGGGACGTTATTAACCCTTTCACTCCCAATAGTGCTAAGTTCAAAACTGAAGAAAAAATATTGAATTTCATTTTGTAAAATTGTCAAAAACAAACAACACCACTTGAAAGTACTGCTCAATAGCTTTCATTTGAATGGTCACACACTAGGGTTTCATCCACAGACTAAAAAGGTACAACCACATTTACTGACTCAAGGTTTTACTCTGGGAGTGCAAGGGTCTTAATATAACAGTCTTGTCTCCTTTACCTTCACGATTTGATCAAAAAAGCTGTGATAGTGCCCCTTTAAAGTACTCAGCACAAAGTTCGATAACATAATGTAAGTTAGGAGTGCAATATGCCGCTCGATATTAACATGTTTTCGTTATTTTTTTCAGCTGATTGTATCCAATGCCATTGTATTGTAGAAAGCGTGTCTGACCTTTCTACTTATTTTAAATATATTTAACTGTTTCTCTCATTTTTTTTTTGTTACCAGGGGGAGGTTTGAGTGCAGCTATCAGTACAACATTACAAGGTGCAGCACTCGGAGTGGTTGGTGAGTACAAGAGTACGTGTAACACAATGGCACGCAGGTCACACTTAGTGATTATAGATCTTCAGTCTGAAGGAAACCTATCCCGCGGCACATTCATGATTTTCCACATAGTTGTTGTGCCTTGTTTTAATGGTAGGACAAATAGCACAGAATTATTTAGGCTATTTCCGAGTTGCCTTTTGCCTCTGTTTCAAAACGAGTCCTGGTGCACAACCATTCATATGGAAATAAGTTTTACTTTCATTGTCTTGCAAATCAAACTCGTTTCCATGTAAAAGGTTGTGCACCAGGACTCGTTTTGAAACAGAGGCAACAGACAACTCGGAAATGGCCTAATGGCCTATTTAGTGAGGTACAAAAATGCCAGCAAAATCTGACCTGTCCCCAGTCATCTTTGGTGAGAAAATAGTTAGATGCAGGGGTTGATGGGAAGGCACAGATGAGGGAGAGACCCTTTCCAATATCACTCGCGTTGCACAATTTTTGTCATAAGTCGAGATAACTGAGGAAGAGCCAGCAGCAAAATAGTCACTACTCATAAAGCAGCAGCAATGGTTTAGATTGGACAGGATTGGAACGGATTGCAAATTGTCTGTGGGCCACTCCCCACTAATTGATCACCCGGAACATTGCAAACTCAAAATGAATGATTTTTGTTCCATGGAAACAAAATTCACTGTCGCGACATGAGGTGATGACAATGTTGTTTGCAGGTTGCATTTGAACACAAATTGAGCCAGTCAAGTATTGGTTGTTGCATAGGTGCATAGGTATTCGAACAAATTTAGCCTGTTCCAGGCTCTCGGATAGTGAAAAAGCGAAAAAGAGAACGACCGCGCGAAGGGAGTCTGGGAGAGAGTCCGAGAGCCTGGAACAGGCTAGAACAAATTGTGTACCTCTAGTCAGTTCTTTACTAGGCTTGATTACCAGCCGCTGTTCGGGAAAATGAGCCCACGCTCTTCCCTAGTTATTCCCGGGAGTTATTACATGTACGTAAATTTCAGCTTTTGAGTACGTCTCTCAGACTCAACGTCCTTGTAGTAAGTAAGTAAGTAATCTTTATTTAAGCAGGGTGGCCCATTCAGCTCTAGGCTGTTATCCATAGGGGCCCTGCGTCTAAAAAATACATTATATTACAATTTAATAAAGTTTGTATAAGGTTTGTATAAACATAAAATGAGTTCTAGAGTGCATGCGATATATTTGTAATGTTTAGCCACTGAGGAGACGTGGCACGTCTGCACGAGTGGCAGTTTATGTTAATTGAAACGTTTGATTTTCAGGTCAGTGGTCAGTTTACAAGTGCCAGCAGTGGATTTTAGACGAAACCGTCAAATATCATTATCCTGAACTGGTGGCTAACGCTAAAGCATGTGAGGAGGTAAAAATCTTCATTGTCCAACTCCACTCAGGCCATCCCCATAAAATGTGTTGTTCCCCATCGCCCGACCGACCCAATTTTTTCAAAAAGTAAAAAAAAAGTTTCTGATTCATTGCCTGCGCCTATTTCTCGCATGTTTCAAGTTTAATTTGCTTTATTTACATCTTTAAAGTCACTCTGACATCTAAATCAGCCCAGTAATGACGTCTTCGAGTGATATCGGTTCGTAACAAAATGGTGGTCACGGGAAGATAAAATCAAGGCTCGCTTGGAATTATTTATGTATTAATAAATTTGTCAATATTTCGTTTCTCGGCTTTTCTTTTTTTCTTTTTTTTACCGACCAACCGACCCACTTTCACGAGAGATGCAAACACTCGATGGGAAACAAAACATTTTATGGAGATGGCCTTAGTAGAGTACAAATAATGCGCGTAACGGCACAAATATCTCACGATATTTATACTGCAGGAAACTTGTTTAGCAGGTTTGTTGAAGTCCTCTTGCTGACCGCGCCTAATACACAACACACTGCGAAAGGGATCACTGTTTAATCGTTCCACGCTTATTTGTATGTACTTCGTTTGGCCAGGACTTGCGCCGGCGCACTTGCGTTTACGTGCGATGAGTTACGTTAATTTTAACAATCGAGATCAAATTTGCGCGCAAATGGGTGCACGTTTTTCGCCGCATTTGGCCACTCAACGCAAATCAATGCAACTCTTGTGTTGTTTACTTTGACCATAGTTAATAGAGGGAAATGGTTATGAAGCCCGGCAAAATTCTTTGTTATATGTTTTTGTTCGCTATTTTGGGGTTGACCGTGCACAAAACCTGACAAAATACAATAGGTGTTTACGTGTGTCCAAGCAACTAACCAATAGAAACGTTGCGATTACGTAATTCATGTGCATAGTGTATGAGCACAAAACAAAAGATGTGCACGGTCATGGACCTTCCAACATAAATCTTGGTCTCTTTGTTTGCTCCTTTGAAGTTTGCCGGGCTTCATAACCATTTCCCTCTATTAACTATGCTTTGACTACGCATGGCAGCGCGCGGGAGCCAGCCAGCCTGTAGCTTTTGACAACTTGCGAGTCCGTTTGGCTACCCAATGCAAATCAACGCAAGTTTCTGTTATAACTCGCGTACGTGCAATTTCTAGTAAACTTGTGACTCCGTTTGCCCAGGGCTTTAGTTAGCCGCGCTGATTCCCATTCCATTCTCACTGTTTCTATTCCGTGTAGGCCTGGGACAAGTGGGCGTTGCGGAAACTGACCGGTAGGAGTTACAGCTCAATTGTGGACGGAAAACTTCGTAGCCTTGAAATTCAGCTGGAACTCCTCCAGGAAGAGGAAGAAAGATTGCTTCAGTTGAAAGAAGAGCAAGAAAGCGAAATTAAAACATGAATGCTGGTTAAATACACTGTGGATCAGACATCAGTTGTAACAGCTGAGGCTCGCCGCTTCTTGTTTGTGTATCCTGATGCAAACAATCGAAAGCCAACCTCGTCCCCAGGGCCATCTCCGCTTTCAAGATGGCGGGTGGGCGCGAAGAAGACCTTGGCGAAGAGCAGGTCACGTGTCTCCAAAAATATTTGAGATTTTGATTGTTTCAAAATGGCGGCGGGCTCGCATTTGGCTAATTTTGTGGTCACGTGACCTGCTCTTCGCCAGGGTCTTAGCTTCTTCGCGCCCACCCGCCATCTTGAAAGCGGAGATGGCCCTGGGGACGAGGTTGCTTGAGAGCAACTCTGAAGACAACCTCGTCCCAGAGTCTTCTCGGCGTTCAAAATGGCGGCGCGAAGAAGACCCTGGCGAATTAGCCAATCGTGAGCCCGCCGCCGTTTTGAAACAATCAAAATCTCCAATATTTTTGGAGACACGTGACCTGTTGTTTGCCAGGGTCTTCTTCGCGCCCACCCGCCATCTTGAAAGTGGAGATGGCCCTGGGGACGAGGTTGCTCTGAAGAAACAATTTTTGTAGGATTAATTTTTAAAAGAAATAGAAGGCCTGTTGTCCAGTATTTTCTTTCATAAAAGAAACCTAAACAAACGCAGTTTTTTTTCGAGGTCGTACTTCTCTTAGTCTCCTTTGCAGCCGTTATACGGATCGTCACGCAATGCTCTCCTCCTCCAGCGTTGCGTGACGAGCCAAGTAACGGCTGCGAAGGATACTTCCAAAGATATAGAAAACGGCGCGCGTGTTTACAGTAGCCAGATAGCATGATTGATTGATTGAAATACGAGAGAAAGTTTGGGAGAATTCCACCAACCTCGTTCCCAGGGTCTCTCATCTTCCCTTCCCGGGCGGGAAGAAGAGAGACCCTGGGCACGAGGTTGGAATTCCACAAGTTTATGTAACCCGAGGCGCAGGTGAAATTTTATATTCATGTAAGTACATTGCAAATTCTCACAAACTTTGAGATTTTCAGCCAATCAGAGCGCTTGTTTTCCATGGGCTATCTAAGGAGACTTTTGCGAGTTATTTTAATAAAATAAAAGTGACCGATGACAAATCAAGGTTTGAATTCTTTATTGTCGTTTCATCGACTTTGTCAGTCTTTGCTGAGGCTGGTAGAAAGAGGAGAGAACTGTGTCAATTAAAAAGATGCCACGATCAATGATAGCACCAGAAGTATAGGAACGTTTGGGTTGTTGGGCGAGAAGTGGGTCGAAGTGGGAATGAATAGCTGTGAGTACGTATCAGTGTGGTAAGAACTTGGTTGTGTGACGACTTTAGAGTGCACGTGATCAGAGGGCTTGTTTTGTGACGATAACATTAGAGTGCACGTGAGAGGGCGTGTATGCGTTTGCCACTTAGGTGTGCTGTAAGTAAAACACGTGTTTGAAAGTTTGTCAGATTGTGAGTTGCGATTTTTAACGATACGAGTTTCAGTGAAAGCGAATCAAACAATCGGAAAGTGAGATTGTAGGTAAGGTTGGTTTAATAAGGATTTGTTCAATAAAACGGAGGCAATTTTAGGTGAGGGGGAGACTTGAAGCGAAAGGAATGTGCGCAAAGCAGCGAGTGAGTTCTCTGCGGGGATATTGAAAGAGAAGACTGTGAATCAATGTCGTTTCTCGAATCAGACACGAGAGCTATATATCTAGCACCCTCTCCTTCCACAGCCTCGTTGGAACCGCTTAGAATCCATGGCTCTCTTTCTGTTGGTGTTGTCGTAGTACTTCTGAGTTAGTGCCCCGTATGCGCGCCTCAAGTTTTTCTTAGTATCCAGTCGCTTGGTCTTTTTCGCCGCCAAAGCGCGGCCCCTTTCCTCGCTAAAGTCCTTGCAGCAGACGCTCAAGTAACAACCCCGTGGGGGCTCGCGAAACAACGCTCTGTGATGGCCCAGGTCTTCGGTTTGTTCCAAGGAAAGGAGCTTTTTGCTGCAGGACAAAAACTGCAGAAGCTGAGCCCACAAAAACATGGCGGCTTTAGGCACGTGATGTCCTATTTGCATGGACAGCTGCGAGGTCCTTTCACACAGGTCGCTGAACGCACATATTGCGGGCTTTGTAAACCAATTGTCTTCGTCTTCGTCCGGTTCATCTGCTTGAAATTCCGCTGGCCACTCCTCTGGTTGTTCTGTTTGCCACTCTAATGTAAGTAGAGGTTCGGGAGTGTGCGCGGGCTCAACTCGATTAACAACAAGCGGCTCAAGCGACTCAGCGGTATTTGCGACTGGGTTGAACTTGCGTCTTTTCCTGATTGACAGCTTGAGCAAGTCGTACACGTGTTCCTGGCTCAGAGTCATGCGCAGTGGTAACTCTCTGGAATCACCGCCGACTCCCGTTACAACTTCAAACGTACGTTTCCGTTTGATGTTGTCCAGGTCCCATAGCAATTTCTTCACCGGCGAAGGCTCGAATTGCACAACAGACGTGCTGAGATCCTCGACGAATGAATATTTAGGTTGCACTTTCATTGGTTTTACGAGCTGCTCGCAGCATATTATTTGCATTCCTTGCGCGTCTGGTAACTTGAGACTACACAAGAAAAAAGTAAGAACAAAAATCGTAAACATAACTCTTATTAGTAAAAAAATACCACAATCAAACCTCTATTAAACGACCCTCTGTTAAGCGGTCATCCTCTATTAAGCGGTCACTTATCAAATTCCTGTAAATCGCTCCCCATACTTACTGTAAACTTGACCTCTATTAAGCGGTCACCAGGAGCTGGCGGTCACCTCTATTAAGCGGGCGGATTCATCGTTTAGACCTCCCAATTGGCTAATTTTACAGTGTAATCCCGATTTCTGGAACCCTCGATTTCTCGAAAACCCCGATAACTCGAACAAAAGTCGTTTCCCTTGGATTCATTTCACTGTAATTTTACCCTCGATATTTCGAACTGCCGATTTGGAATAAATTAATTGTTATTTTTACGGTATTTTAACTTAGTTAAAGACAGCTTACGCATCGCGATTGTCTCTTGTCTCGTAAGAAACGTTAACTTCCTTACCTTTTGACATTCACGCGTATAGCTGGAATATTTCCCAGTGTGCCAAGGGGTCGCGGTACTTTCGTTGACAGCATTCCTAGCCAGGAATTCATCTGTTGTAATCGTTCCGTATTCCACATCGCGCCCGCTGCTGGCGTCTTACATTTCAAGGGCCGCATAATCCTATAAGGTTGCACCATCTTTCTTGGAAGCACACGCGAAATCATTTTGCCATGAAAGTATTTTTGAGATTTCTCAGCAGCGTTCTTCTTGTCTGATTCCTTTAAAATCAGCAATGGTTTTCTAATTCCTCCATCTTGACCGCGCTCGGCGGTCGTAGCCAAATTGCGTTCGTTTATCACAACATAGTCTTTCAAGAATGCTGCGTCGTCATCAGTCAATTCTACATCAACCAATAGCCAGCCTCCCTCCTCTGTTTCGACAATGAAACACTCCTGGCGCGGAATGACGGCTTCGTCTTGTGCGTAAATCCATTTCCCAAACAAACTTAGCATTACCGACTCAGATTCAGCTGATGGTGATTAATCTTGTCTCCTCCGAAGAAAGACATCAAATTAAAATAACTAAATTCCTTAATAATTGGCAATTATAGATAATGTCATAAAGTTCTAATTGTTAATGAGCTTGAGCTCCTATATTACGTCATCAAATAAGAACGCGCGTGATGCGCGCGTGTTTTTGCGCCTACAAACAAGAGCAATGTTGAAAGGAACATGTTTGTACTGAAGCTGTTATTCAAATCCTCAGGGTCGAGGGTTTTCCATTTTTTCAAACCACGATATCATTGGAAACCTGTTTTATTACATATGGTCTAGAGGCCGCTTTCAGCTGCTCGCGCGCTAGCCATTTCCGGCTCGCGAGTTTCCCCGAGTTTCGGCGGGGAAACTCGAGACGGAAATACGTCTGCGCTCGTAGGCTACTCGCGCGCGCGCGCGCACTTGGCGAATAAACGGATATCGATTGGTGACAAATTTGCTCTGAACAATCGGATAACTAGAAAATGTGATACAAAGGATAGCCTTTGTGGCCAGGCCTTTGCGGTATACGTATTCGCAGGACAATATTGAGCTGTTATTCCGCTTGCTAAGCGGGGACGTACCAAGGAGTCTGTGGTTCCATAGGACTTAGACTTTATTTCTTCATCAAGCACAGCAACTACATTCTGCGTCAACTATTGGCACTCTGATTGCTTCTTCTTCTGACTTACAAGTTGGAGTGCGCTTAGCTGATACCAAAATTAGAGACATGTTTGGGTTTGGGACCGTGACAGGGGCACCCAACGAATTTGTTCCTCTGTTCCCAGCGGAATTCTCGCTGGCTGGCAAAATATTTCGATCTATTTTTCTCCTGGAAATTTTCACTGAATAATTACTATTTTTGCGCTGGCTGACTTGAATAGATCGGAAAGAGACTGGATCGAGAGAAAAAACCGGACATATACAAAACAATAAACAGCACAATCATATTAACACAAGCTTCGAATGGTTTTCCATCGATGTTTACCAAGCCCCTTTTGGTTACTTATGATTATTTTAAATTGCTGGCTGGGAAACATACATTTTTATCCAGCTGGCTGGGAATTTCCCTATATGTGTCATGCTGGGAAAGAGAAACAGATATATTTTTCCCAGCAACGCAGAAGAACACCTGGAAATGCTTTTATATCATTTATTGTCATTTATCTGGGTAAAATAATGCATTTTACCAAAAAAATGTTCGTTGAGTGCCCCTGCCGTGAGAACGTAGAGTTACTCAGGATGCAACAAACCAAAACAAACCCAAGCATACCTCCATAAATAATACAAACCTAATAAACAATATTTCAGGGAACGAATCAAAAGAGAGTTAAAACCATAACTTCAGGCTTTCGCAGATGTCTCAGTCAAGGTTCGCTGAGGAAGAACTCTGAAACATGACTACCGTGGAAGCTATTGTTAAAGCTAAATCACTGAGACAAAACGGGAAATGGAATTTGAAGCCAAGACTGATTTTCAGGTGGGCTGACCTTGGCAACTGGACAACCGCAGCTGATCACAAAATCAACATGAAACTAAGCCAAAATTAACGATTAGATAACTAGTAAATTTAGCTTCATAACAACAAATTAAACAACCCGCGGGATCCTCGCGCGAGTCGCGACCCGAGCCGCGCGAGGAATCGGGAGAAGACGCGAAAAATAATTTTTCGCGCCTCTCCCCAATCTCCACGCGGCCTGAGTATCTCGGAAAAGCCATAATGAGCCTGGACAGCTATTTCGAGAAAGGACAAAGTGATTAGTTTCTAATGAAACTGTGGTGCTGCGTCGGCGGGCAAGTGAAACACTATGTTGATTATCAACTCAGAGTTGATAAAGGTAAATTAACCGCCGTAGCGAATTTCTAAAAGCTGACGTTTCGAGCGTTAGCCCTTCGTCGGAGCAAAATGGAGGATTGTGGGTTGTGTGTGTTTATATATTAGAGTATAAGGAGTTCCGTGATTGGAGGAAGCATGGTAACGGAGAATGCATGAATAAATTAGTTAGTTGAACGAGAAGCGTTCGTTGATTCCATGGGGAGCCAAGGTGCCGATTTGAAAGATAAATTTGTGTTCTGAAGTTTTACGACTTTCAGTGTTGCCTTGATGAAGGGAAAGGCCGCAAACAATCATGTTTTCAAAAGAATGACCGGGAGATTAAAATGTTTAGACACAGGTTTAGAGGCATCTCTATCGTTGTTTTCGTCACTCAAATGTTCGCGGAAGCGATCTCCTAGTCTTCTTCCTGTCGCTCCAATGTAAAGCATTTTGCACAGAGTGCAAGTTATGCAGTAGATTACATTAGTGGATGTGCAGTCAAAACGATCGGTGATTTTGATTGAGCGTTTTGGACCTGATATGTTGACAGTGTTGTGAATGAAGGGACAGGTGTTGCATCGCGCGCGCGAGCATTTCAAAGAACCTGGTTGTTCGTCGGTTTTAAGAGAACTTTTAACTAAAAAGTTGCCGAGATTCTTGTCTCGTTTGAAGGAAACAAGTGGTGGTTGTGAAAAAATTCTGCCTGTTTCCGGGTCGTCTTTTTAGACATCAATGTTTCTATTAGTGGCAACGGCCTTTCAACTAGTGTTCACTACAAACCAAAGGACTCCCACAGCTATTTACTTCATTCATCTTCTCACCCACCGCATGTTAAAAACTCCATCCCTTATTCTCAATTCCTTAGACTTCGACGTTTGTGTAGCGATGACTCTGACTTCACAGCCAAGTCAGACGAAATGTGCAAATTTTTCAAAGACCGCAATTATCCCGACTCCGCCGTCATTACAGGACGAGACCGCGCGCTACAAACCGACCAACAAACCGCGCTACAAACGTCACAAAGGCCCAGGGAAGAGAGAATTCCATTTACACTTACCTACCACCCACAAAACCACGCCGTGAAAAACATAATTTTAACTAACTTCAAACTACTCCAAGACGACCCGGAAACAGCAGAATTTTTTCACAACCACCACTTGTTTCCTTCAAACGAGACAAGAATCTCGGCAACTTTTTAGTTAAAAGTTCTCTTAAAACCGACGAACAACCAGGTTCTTTGAAATGCTCGCGCGCGCGATGCAACACCTGTCCCTTCATTCACAACACTGTCAACATATCAGGTCCAAAACGCTCAATCAAAATCACCGATCGTTGTGACTGCACATCAGCACTAATGTAATCTACTGCATAACTTGCACTCTGTGCAAAATGCTTTACATTGGAGAGACAGGAAGAAGACTAGGAGATCGCTTCCGCGAACATTTGAGAGACGAAAACAACGATAGAGATGCCTCTAAACCTGTGTCTAAACATTTTAATCTCCCCGGTCATTCTTTTGAAAACATGATTGTTTGCGGCCTTTCCCTTCATCAAGGCAACACTGAAAGTCGTAAAACTTCAGAACACAAATTTATCTTTCAAATCGGCACCTTGGCTCCCCATGGAATCAACGAACGCTTCTCGTTTAACTAGCTAATTTATTCATGCATTCTCCGTTACCATGCTTCCTCCAATCACGGAACTCCTTATACTCTAATATATAAACACACACAACCCACAATCCTCCACTTTGCTCCGACGAAGGGCTAACGCTCGAAACGTCAGCTTTTAGAAATTCGCTACGGCGGTTAGTTTACCTTTATCAACTCTGAGTTGATAATCAACATAGTATTTCGAGAAAGGTTCTCCAAAAGAAGCGTAAATGCCGAAAGATAGTATCGGATATAATCAATACATTTTAATTAATGCACTTTACAGAGTTTCTGTCGAGCCCACGTTTGTTGTTTTCTTTCAGTACGCGAAAACATACGGACTCCCAAAACGGCTGGAAATAGAGCCTAGGCTTCTCCTGCCATAGCGCTGAAACACCGTGAACTAATTCGATCAAGCAACTGGTGAACTACCACTACCCATAATACTTGTCGGTATTGTCGCATACGATTTTTCGCTTCTGTGGCGTTCTTGAAAAAGCTATAAATGCCACGCTTACTCAGCATTCACTTGCCTCAAGCTTACTTGTCTTAGCGACAGCTATAACGTTAACCATTTGGTTCTCTTAAATTAAGACTTAGAATTTTATTTAGCGATTTCTAGCCTGACGGATTTTGATGATCTCAACTAAAACTTCTACGAAAGCGGTGGGTCTTGTTACTGCATATGCTTACATCGAAAATGCCCTACTATAACATTTTGATAGATTGGTTTTTGATTGAGTGTCGTAAAACCAAAACCAACTGAAAGTAATTACAATGGTCAATCTCAACAAACGTAAACAGCACAATGAGCCAATGAGAACTCAAAGCAAATATACGTAACCGGCGCCAAGCGCGGGAAAACGCGTGCGACCAAGTCGCGATTGCTTTCGGTTTTGCATCTGATTGGTTGAGTAGGTGGCGCGAGTTTTTTAAACCAATCACAGAGCGTAGTAATGACTTTCGACACTCAGTTGAAAACCGCTCTAATGACCTGAAAACTGAAATAATAAAGTAAAAAATTAACTAGTAATACGTGATTCGCAGGTCCTCGCGAAGATGGAATGGGGATTAATTATTTTTGGGAGGTGAGGGTGATAACCAAGCCTTAGAGATTGACTGGAGTTCGTTAGGCTAGTGACATCCGTTGTGTGTACGCCTTTCCTGTTCATAATCTTGTTTTGCAAAGTTGTCACGTTTTCCATCCTTATTTTATCTCTTATGTAGAAAAACTGGCTTTCAGATACTGAGTACATTTAGATACTGTACCTTTTAGTGGCAATCCGTGCAAGACGCGGTAGCCTACACAGGGATTGAGCGATTCGCATTGTGCATGTTGTGTTCTCGGAAACGACACTTGTCATTATTAGCTCTCCGGCAACCTCTTTTCACCCAGGAGTCCCCAGGAGTATAAATAGATACTGGCGAATTGACAGCACAGTCCAAATAACGCCTGCAGCGTTAATTAAGGAGGCGATGTGCGAGCTTCAACCCAAATCTTGAAATAGACTCACGGCGTTGACTCAATCTCAGTCGAGTTTCCAACTTCAAATTTAGGCTAAAGTATATTATTCGTGAGCCCTGGTCACGCTTTTAACCGTATTGAAATAAAGTTGCTATTAGAGGACTTGTAGTATTGTGTATCATTAAGAAGACGATAAAAAAGACCTAGCGACAAACAGACAGCAAAAATGTCGTGATCATGAATATTTCAAGTATAAATAAGGTATGTCACGTTAATTTCACGAATTTTAAGTGCTCATATTTTTAATTTCGCGATTTTGCAGAAATTTTAAAATCTTGTAGTCACTCAGTAATTTTCGCGCCGATTTCATCGATCCGAGCGTTAGACTGCGAGCAGTCTCTTTTTTTCACTTAATTTGCATAATTATACATTTCCGCTCGCGCCAAAGATCTGAGGAGAAAAGACCGACTGCTCGCAGTCTATCCGAGCGTTCGTATCAAATATTTGCTTGTATACCGGTGTCATTCGCAATAAAACGATAAAATCAACACAACCTGCATTTTCAGTTACTGATACGTGACACTTAGCTTTAATATTACAGCGTTATTTAATTTATAGCTGACATGATGTCACTTAGTTTTCGCGCCAGCAAATTTTCGCGACACTTTTTTCTTCCCGCCACTTTAATTTCGCGATTTTTAAATCGCGGAAATGAACGTGTTGCGAAAATTTCATGCAATAAAGTACATTGAAACTCCTAGTGAAACTTATACAATGTTTATGTTTCGATGTTTATTCTATTCACATCCTCGTAACTGAAAATAGTCAATACAATTCTTAGAAGAAAGACTTGGGTCAAAGGTGGCCATCTTCGATTAAAGTCGTTTACTTTTGTTGACCAATGAGCAAATCTGTTTGTTTCGTCGCGGGGTAACCCATCCAAACAACATTCAACTCGCGGTCGCTTGTTGCTTGGTTCTTGCCAAGCTCATTCAAAGCAACTGCAGGGAAGAGGCTGGTCTTCTGAACTTACACGAAAACAACTCCATTTCTGCAACGCCAACCTTTCACCCGTTTCCTTCAACAAAATGACTGACTGGTCTAGTGGCATATGTAGCTGTTTTGAAAACGTGGGCATCTGCATCAAGGCCTTTTTATGCCCATGCATAGTTGCAGGGCAAAACGGCGAGGCTCTCGGCGAAGGCTGCTGTTACCACGGTTTCTGTTCTCTTATGGGCCCATCGGGATCTACTGCGGTGCGACAAACCGTGGAAAACTCCGAGAAAAATATCAAATCCCGGTATGTTGGTCTCTTTTCTATCCGCTAACCGCACGAAATTTTAGGGAAACAGACCCGGCGGGAATCGGCGCAACCGAATGCAAGTGTCAAGCTTGCGAATTGTTTGTAAAGCTCCGAGGGGCAGCCTAGCTTATATAGTGCTTCTTGCCATCCCCATTGTTCTTTAGAAATTGCTAGTTTTAGTGTCAAGTATTATACATGTAACAACTTGTTAATGCCGAGGCACAATTTTATTTTTCTAAATAATTTTAACCTATTCAGTTGCAGACTATTATCATTAGTTAGAAATAAATGATATCGATAGCTCGATCGATTTTTCACGCCATCAAAAACACCATCCTCCTATTAAACGTTACATTTTGCGAGCTTCACCTGCCAAAGAAACGTGATGTTTTTATATATCTTCCAAAAAATAATAGTCGTGAGAATGATCACAAGCGCAGTGCGAAATGATCACGGGAGACCTCGAAAACTACAATGGTCTCGTGAAATGAATGTAGACTGAATTAATTAACATAACCCTTGAGAAAACAAAGCTTTCTTTTAAACAAACTTAAAATGTCACGCCATCACGTTATTTGCTCTGATGTAAGCAAAACTTAATAATAATGAACTCCTTCAAAATAATAGTTTTCTCAGGTAGAAAAATACTTAAATATAACTAAAAAGGAGCTAGGTGCTCAATCTTCGAAATTACTTGAACGAGGAACTTGAATAATATATGCTATTTAATAATTCATGCACAACTGCTATAATGGGACATAGCTCTGCCGCCTTGAATTGTTTCGTTGTTTCAGTATTATTATTGATATTTTGTAATTATATTTTCTTGTTATCCTTGAATGCACAGTTGCAAAATAATAATAAGTTAATCCTTTTGGTTAAGTCTATAGTCACATTCAGCACGCACATTGGAACATTAATACTGTAGTTCGAGCATCAGGCACTAAAGGCGGCAGAATGGTATTTTACATGCAGCCTATATAATAGTGTTATCTCGCCACATAACGGTCATTTTTTTTTATAGTGGTAGCAGTTTGACCGTGATAAAAGACAATAATGAATGAAGTGCAGTGATAACTGAAATCAGTTCGATCGTGTGCAAAAACTGTGTTCGGTTCGTGTACGAACTATACGCTTTAATAGGAACACTGAGTTATTTTTGTCTTGGACTTTCGGGAGCAAGGTAGAGTGGGGTTGGGTAGGGGTATGGCATTTTACCGGCATAATTACGAGCATATCATGAACAGCTGCAGTCGAGTATAATTTGGAATTGAATGTGACTCCAAGCAGCATAATACTCAATCAGTGCAAGAGAATAATGTGTCGACCCCTTTCAGTGATCAAATAAAACACTGCTATCTTGCGTTGCCATGAAAACCAAAATATTTACTTTCAGCCGGCCACCTAACGAGCTCCATAATTGGCAAATATAATGACAAAACTCCATCACTATTATCTTTTAAATTAAAGTGGTTGCTTGGTTCTTGCAAGCTCATTCAAAACAACTGCAGGGAAGAGGCTGGTCTTCTGAACTTACACGAAAACAACTCCATTTCTGCAACGACAATCTTTCACCCGTTTCCTTCAACAAAATGACTGACTGGTCCAGCGGCGTATGTGGCTGTTTTGAAAACGTGGGCATCTGCATCAAGGCCTATTTCTGCCCATGCATAGTTGCAGGGCAAATCGGCGAGGCTCTCGGCGAAGGCTGCTGTTACCACGGTTTCTGTTCTCTTATGGGGCCCATCGGGATCTACTGCGGTGCGACAAACCGTGGAAAACTCCGAGAAAAATATCAAATCCCGGTATGTTGGTCTCTTTTCTATCCGCTAACCGCACGAAATTTTAGCGAAACAGACCCGGCGGGAATCGGCGCAACCGAGTGCAAGTGTCAAGCTTGCGAATTGTTTGTTAAAGCTCCGAGGGGCAGCCTAGCTTATATAGTGCTTCTTGCCATCCTCGTTGTTCTTTAGAAATTGCTAGTTTTAGTGTCAAGTATGTACATGTAGCAACTTGTAAATCCCGAGGCACACTCACAGAATTGGCAAATATAATGACAAAACTCGCATCACTATTATCTTTGTACTTTTATAAACTGGTAAAAGACTACAGATTTTTATGTAAAACTAAGCAACATTTACATTTACCGGACAACGGCTACCTTAAAATTATAAGAGCTTGTATAAACTTGATTTCTAACGGAGCTATGTGACGATATAGTAAATCATTTTAAGACTGGGAGTTTCGCTACTCCCCTGGATGGGATACAAGTCCAGATTACCCCCAGCATTTTTTGTCAAGTTGCCCTGACAAGTGCCGGTACCAATTTATATTCTCCTGGCCCGGTTGTTCAAAGCACGATTAAGGTAATCCTGAATTAGCGTGAATGTTGATTTCAGTTTTGTAACTTTTCAGTGAAGTTTTCTGTTTATATTTTTTGTCCCTCAGTTTTAACTTTGATTAATGTCAAACTCTACAAAACATGAGCAGTGAAAAAACACTTAAATTAAAACTTCGATTAACTTTTAATCGTTAAACGGTTTTTGAACAACCGGGCCTGGGTGGTACTGTGTCTTTCCGAATTTAAGACTAACACAACACAATGACCCCGACCTGCAGCGCTCATTTTTGCGATGTATAAAATTACCTTCTAATTGAAGGAAACCTAAAATTATAGTTTCTTAAGGAAGAACGGTTCCAAACAACACAGAAGTGGTAAGAGGCAGACATTTGTCAACGCCGGCGTGTCCGGGAACACTTCTTTGTACGCATCTACACGAATCACGTGCACCTTTGTGTGTCGTAATGATCTATTCCGAAATATGCTTTGTTATCCTATTATCTTGCCATCACATTGTTCCAGCGCAAAACTCCAGAGCTTTGCGTATTCAATGGGGAAATGCCATCCCTCAATCGACAAATACGAGCATTATAATGTGTCACTCCCACTTACAGCTTCGTAGTTACTATCTTTGTTATTAGTTGTTATTCCATTTCTGATGTACCTGTACATTTTCAGTGTATAATAATATATGTATCGCATCTTGTGATTTATCTGTGGTTATCCGAAAAAACTCGTGACAAACATGTCATCAGTTTCACGTGTATAATGTTGGCCTATTTAAGGTTAGCTGTTCGGCACTCTGGTTAGCCTACAGACGGTTAGCGTTAGGTGTTTGTTATGGCAGACAGTAGATAATTATAAGACTTATATGGATTCCGTGTTTGGCGTTTCCGGCGTTTCGCGTTCTGCAAAATATCGCTGCCGAAATTATAAGTTACCAAAAAAAGGAGCTGCAAAGTCAGTTCATCACGAAATTGAATATTTTCCCTTGGTTTCATAAACTACATGTAGTTGGAAATTCTGAAAGTTGATGTTGTATTTCTTCGTTTGTATCTGTCCTGCAGGGATCGTTTGGTAATGATTGTATCATGCATTGGTGCTGTCCAGTCTGTGCATACGCTCAGGAAGCCAGGGTAGGTCATAATCTATTGACTAACAAAAGGGCTGGCATAAGGTGCATATAAATAGAGCTACAACCTGTAAAAATATACCAGCCGAAATAAAATACCCAAAAGACGTCCGTTTATGGAAACATTAGGGACCTTAAGCAACCACGACGGCGACGACGACGAGAACGTCACAAAACAATAGGTTTAATTAGTAGTACAATAGCTCTGCACGGGCGTTTTCAAACGTTGTACATTTCTTAGCCGTCGTCTGCAAAACAACAACGTGAAATGACCAAATTCAAAGTATTATGGAGAACGTGAACACACGTCGGTGAATTGTCCTTTCTCTATCTGGACTTGAACTCTGTCGCTACGAATTCAGCTCCGGGACAGTTTGGCCACATTGGACAAATTAAACGTGTTGGAATAATCGCGAAATAGTTTTAGGGACGTGAATTCACTTTTGAAGTGACGTTTTCCATGGCGTCGTCGTCGTGGTTGCTTAAGGTCCCTATTAATTGCACTGCACATTAGTGCCTTCTTACAAAACAAAAACATAGGACTATAGCCTATTTTATTAGCTACTGGAGGCGTCAACTTTGCTTATTGCAAACTTTATTTGAGTTGAAATGGTAGACTGGGAGGCGGGAGAAAAGATGCAAAGAGAGGAGGGACAAACGGCCGAAAAAAATAGGGAGATGTGATATATCACTGTCTGTTCCTCTCCCCTCATTAAAATGCATGGAGACAAGTAACGATAATTATAAATCATGTTTAGATTTATTTTCTAACTTCCAAACTTCGCAGCCGTTATCTGTTCGTCGCCACGCAACGCTTCTGCTCACTTGGCAGAAGCGTTGCTTGGCGACGGGTCTTTGAGCTTGCATTGTGTAAAATTGTACTATCTTGGATTGCCGTGTAATTGCTCTTTTTATGGAACTTAATTTACTTATTCAGCCCTTATTTCTTATTTTCGATTTTATTACAGGAAATTGAATCCCGAATGCCGGCGGGTAGCTCCATGGCAAGATCTTAGTCTTGATTAATTAAACAGCGGAGCTTGCTTTCTTTAAACTATTAAATGCATTGTTTTGTTAATAGATTTTCTGCCTGGGTAATGGTCAATTTTCAGTTTGTTCAAAAGCCTTTGAGTTTGTTGCTTTGTATATTATACAATATCGTTTGAATGGAGTGTCATATAGTCTGCCAGCAGGCACTCCGCTCCGGCGGGGATTAGAAAGGGGGAGGGGGAAGTGTAAAGATAAGGAAAGAGTGCTTTCTTCACTCTCTTTCCTCCCTCCTCCCCCCCCCCCCCTCCCCCAATCCCCTTCCGAGATCTTCTCGCCGGAGTGGAGATCCTTCTCGCAGGCTACAGTGTTAATACAGTCGATCTTTTTTATATATACTGATATAGCAACGAGTAGCATCACTGTAATGTACTAGCTTTGATGAAGTGACTAATAAACAGAGGCATATCACGTGTGTACACCTAAACCATTTTGCATTTCTTTGTCATAACCTCTTGTTTCTCTAGTTTTCAGTTAGATTTTATAGTACAGTAGAAGCTCTCTGAGCGAACACTCTCGTAAGCGGACAGCTCTAATTACGGCCGCCTTGACAAAACCCTGTTTGAACTCTACTGAGCTCATACAAACTCTGTATTTACACATTCCCGTACGCGGCCAGCTCCAGTTGCGGACACTGTTTCTGCTTCCCGAGGGTGTCCGCTTATGGCTTAGTTCCCACTAGCGATCATAAGCATAAGCATAATCATAATCATAAACATAAGTTTCTTATGTTCTAGTGGGAACGGGATTTTAGAACATTTCTACCAGCTAAAGTTTTCCAAAAATGTCTCACAGGAATGAAGACGGTTGGAATTGTACCCAGATTTCCGTCGAACATTAGAGGTGACAAATTTGGCTTCATATGATAACCTGAATTATTTGGCAATTTCAAGATTTTTTTATTCACCATGAGATTTGGGGGCCAAATCGTGAGACCGTGAGTTAAAATGAGTCCGACCGGAAGTTACTGGAGCTAGACGTTTATTTGCCAAAACACAATGGCCCCATTGCGTCATTATGATTATGATTATGTCGTTGTTCACATTCCCACTACAACTTAGAGCAACATAGTCATAGTCACAGACATCATAATCAGAATAAAATGATCGATCATTTTATTATATCTATTCTATGATTATGTCGATCATAAGGGCACTTATGATTATGTTTCTAGGCGTTCCCACTAAGACATAAGCGACATAACGGCGTTATATGTTCGAGCTTATGATTATGATTATGATCGTTATGTCGTAGGGGAACTAGGCTTTACGGAAGCTTCCACTCGGTACTCATGAACAGCAGGACTGTCGAATAACCCATGCACCTCTTTCATAAATGGCCGCCCAGCAATTTTTTGGAAAATTGAAATGCCTATAACTGAAGAAAGAATTCAATAACAAGAAAAATCATGTCAAATGAGTCAATATGTGTACGTTTAAGGCCATATTCCAATTTTGGGGAGAAGTTGTAGGCAATTTTTGCACAAACATGAAAACGAGGCTTGTGACGGCAGGTTTTGATCAGTCCCAAACAAATGCAACCATAACTTTGTAGCCATTAAACCAAAACCGCTCAAACTTCTCAGGATAACATATTTTGCAGTGCTCGGTAATGTAATAGCATCAATATCCTTGAAAACCTTGCCAGACAAAAAATTGCCGGGCGACCATCTATGGAAGAGAGCTTCGCACGCTTTGCTTACAAGCTCTCAAACCCGAAGCAAGCGGGTGCAAATAGGACGATCATCCCACATACCAGTACTTGGATTAATTTTGTCGAGGAGTGCGATTTTTGGAAATAAATGAAGGATATTGATTAAGATCGTCTTCGTATTTCTACTGAGCTTAACATAGGCCATCATTTATTTTCCTTCTAATAACTCCCCCCCCCCCCCCCCTCCCCCCTTCAAAGGATAAAATAAGGCGCGAAATGAAAGTGTCGCGAAAATTTACCTTGTTCGCGAAAATTAAATGACGTTATATGTTAGCCATAAATTGAATAAATATCAAATCGCGTATCAGTCGAGACATCTTATTTCATGATTTTGAAATTGCATTAAAAATGGTAGGCCGTGTTCATTTTATTGTTTTATTGGAACGTATACCAATATACAAAGAAATATTCGATACGTACGCTCGGATGAAATCGCGAAAATTAAGTGACTAACTAAGACTTTAGAATTTCCGCAAAATCGCGAAATTAAAGTGTCGCGAAATATGACCACTCCGGATCAGCGAGCTTAAATCTCTCATAATAACGTCTAACACTAATATTGGTACAACGCATTTTAAAAGGAAAACGGCTAAACAAAAAAAACTTCCTCTCCTCCACACCACTTCGCTCGTCGGGCTGCACCTTTAGATAAATATATTTTCAGACTAGACATTTTCTGTTGGAGTTTCAAGAGCTAGGGCTTCGCTTGATCTGTTCGTATTGCTGTTACCATTTCGGCTTTCTTGCTCCCACTTCCGGACAGAGCTTAATATAAGCTACATACAGACTTCTACAATCTTATTGGCTCTTATGTCACGGTAAAAAAAACTGACGTATCATAATCATCATCATCATCATCATCATCAACAACAACATCATCATCGTCGTCGTCGTCATCATCATTTCTCTTCGCGCCAGTATAAGGCCACATACTGCTCTGGTAGTGCTCCAGTCGTTCCACCCTGCAGCCTGCCGTCTCTCTACGTCCGCTCCTCTAGGTCGTTTTAGGTCTACTCGCTATCCTTTTACCATAGGCCTCTGGTCGCCACCCTCTCCACGAAGTATATGTCCAATCCAATTCCAGCGCCGTCTTCTTATCTCATCCCTGATTCTGTTGACGTGTGTCGTCTCGGTGATTATAATGGGATCCTTTTCAAGAATTTAAACTGGAATGCATCCAATTTATTTTCTTCGCCCTTGGTTATCTTCCACGTTTCGCATCCAATTATAGGAGAACGAACTACAGTAGAACCCCGCTAACGAGATAGTGGGGAGTTCGACCGAGTTCGAGTTAGCGGGGTTCTACTGTATGTAGGAACTTTTAATTCCAATATTTATACGTAGTAACCGACGTTTTCTAAACCAAAAATAAACAATGTCATTAACCATTAGACAGAAGGTCGTGGAAATATTACTGAACTGAATATAAAGTAGACTGTCATGGAATGTCACACAAACGTGTTATGTTGATTTATGGGTGACCTGTGACCCCGTCTCTCACTGAACAGTCCTGATTCCCAGAAACAGCGGATGCTTTTCCGGGGCGAGCATTGACTACTACAAGTAGCAAACAAAGATTTAATTTTTAACGCGCACGGAATCGTCAATAAATTACGGTAATTTATGATGGACTAGACCAGGTAGGGGTAGCTTGCTAAGCAGGTGCTGGAGTAATATAGAGCGCGAGTTAAAGAGACTGGTGCGAGGGAGCGCGCGAGGAAGAAATTCACACGCGCGTTTCCTTCGCGTGCGCCCCTCCAACTTGCGCTCCATAGGTAGGAGATGTCTGCGCTGTTCTACCGGTGAATAAATCAGATATCATCCGACATTGATAGTAGCTACTAGTCTCCTTTGCTATTTGGGAAGCGCTACGTGACGACCAAAATAGCGGCTGCGAAGGAGACTTGTCTGAAGAACAACAAATATAAAGCAATGATGCTTGTCAGGGTCAGTCAGGGAGGCAGTGGTATATTAGAATACCTTAAAATGAATACCCAATATACCCAAAATTAGAACACCGTTCAAGAGAACATACATGTATGCTCTAAGCCGAGAAAACTGAAAATGACAATTGAGTTATACCAAATACAGTCAGCGCAAAAATACTGTTTTCCCAATAAAAAAAACACTCTATACCGTAATCTCAAAATCCCTGGCATGGCCGACCCTGGCTAAGCAAAGTTGTTTTTTTCGTGGCAGTTGGATATTTGATTCGGTATTATTTGCGCAACCTCTGGAATCTCTGTAAACGCGTTAGTGTACACAAATAACTGATAGAAAAATAATGATACACGAGAGTCCATGTTTCCTTGTGGCGAGAAAGACAAGAAAGAAAACTCCTGGGCCAGGGCCTTGCAGGATGCAGCGCTCCATATTTGTTTGTCCAGTCCATGACTGTTCGATCGTGCCACAGACATGACAGCTGTTGACATGACAAAATTTACAGGCCATGACCTGTGATTGAAATTGAAACTGAAACTTATTTTTGGCTTAGCATTACGGCAATTCCGAGAACAAAGCCATTTGTATTTTTTAAAGACGCAACACAGTTTTCGAGTTCTTCTTTGACTGGGCGATTATGTCTTCGATTGTAACAGCCGTGTTTAAAGCCACTATTGGTTTGCTCGTGAATAAAGGCAGAGATAAGGCAGCAGAGAAGCTGAAAGATGGCGACATAACAGATCAGAAAATCCGAGACTTGATCGTGCGTGAAATAGACGATATCAAATCAAAGTTGGACGGCTTAGCAAGAAAAGATCTTCTAACAAGTATTAGCTACTTCAGGCGAGGAGTCGTCTACCTTTTCAAGCTTCTCGACAAGGTAAAAAGTGGCGAGGACGGTTCAGTGACAGCACAAGCTGCAATGAGAACGGAAGCGGGAATAATTTAGAGTTTGGTCCACGATCAGCAACTGCTGCGGCGGGAATACGGTTTCTATATCTGAGGTTTGAAAAACTTGAATCTCATAAACTTGGAAGATTCAGATAGAAGAGCGCTTTCAAATGCAAAAGAAGAATTCAAGATAGCTTGTTTGAAAGCTACAGAAGCCTTCAATAATGAAGCTCTAAGCACGTCTGATCGCATTCAAGCAATGTTCATTCGTGTCGCGGCCACAATTCTGGAGAAAGTAGATTACCCCGAGGATGCAATAGATGCGTGTAGACTTTGTCTTGAAGAGTTACACTCCATTCCTGCTGTTCAGAGCAGTTTTCCGTCGAGTGCAAGAAAGGCTTCAAGGCTCTGTTCAATAAGGCTGAACGTAGCGAAATTATTGCCACTGTCTATCGCTAAATCGCGCCATCTACGATGTCACGCTAATGGCCAGCTGTGCTGGCGACGGTAAGGAGCTCTCAAATTGGCCTTGTGTTGATTGTGGAGAAGAGAAACTTAATATATTGCAGGACACAAGAGTGGCTAAAACTGTACTTAACTTGGAATTGAGCCATTACCGTGGTCATTCGGTCAGGGGGATGAGGAGGAGCACAAGCTGAAGGAACCTTGTGGCATTGCTATAAACACCAACCGACAATTCATTGTAGCAGACCAAGGGGATAAGAAAGTAAAACTGTTTGACAGCAGCGGCAAGTTTCTGGATTCTCTTTCTGAGTTGCCAATTGAAGGACTGACAAAGGAAATACATATCGATGATGTAGCCACAGACAATAACGGAAACATCTATGTACTTGTCGAACTAAATAGGGTGGTGGCTGACCCATTTGAGTATAGTAAGCGTGGAGAGGTTTTTGTTATAGAAAATACCGCTAAAGGATACCAGCATCTTGAAGAATTTATTCTGATGGGAGGGGTCAGGTACTGTTCACTGACTGTTAGCAGCAGCAATAAAGTGTTGGCGTTGGGGAGTCCGGAGCTAAGTTCTTCGAGAAAACATGTCGATGTGTACAAGGCTTGTGGACAGTTTGTTCGTAGTTTTGGAAAAGGAATATCGAAGAACGCGTCGGATATCACTGCTACTAATGATGGCCGTGTTATGGTAGTGGACGGCGATTATGGTTCCCTTCTGCAAGTGTTTAGTGAAGTGGGTGACCACCTTTCCATGTTTCATCTGATAGCCGTATCTTGTCAATACCCGGCTAAGATTGCATTTTACCAACCAAGTAAACAAGTGGTCGTCGCTACTGATGGACATTTGTTCATATACACCGAAGATGGTACATTTGTACGCAGTATTGGACATGACGCAGAAGAGATTCGAAGTATTGCAGTGTCTGAGGGTCTTGTTGCTATAGCTTGTAGCAACTACAAAGTACTCATTGTACCCCTCATTTTCTGATGAAAATGTGATGTCAGCCAATGGGCCACAATAGTGAAACACTATTTCTTAATGTCGTTTGTGTATTACTGTGGAACCCCGATTTAACGAAGTGCCAGGGGACTGGAGAAATTGGTTCGTTAAATCGGGGTTTCGTTAAATCGAGAACCCCGATATAACGAATTTGTTGAAAACTGACCAAAAACTTCGTTAAATTGGGGTTTAATAATTAATTTGCTGTAATGTTAGCTGACGTTGTTTAACACCATAGCGCTGCATTCCCAGCACTTCCGCGTTAAAAGACAAAGACGAAGCTAAAGCCGATAAGATGGCCACGACAATACTATTTTTAGCCACATGTATAACTGTAATGGACTGCTGACAACTTTCTTAGAGAATTAAAAGATTTTACTCTAGTCGATTTATTCATCTTCTGTGGCATGATGACATTTATTCGTTAAATCGGGGTAGATTTTACATTCGGGCTTCTAGATTTGTTCGTTATATCGGGTATTTCGTTCAATCGGGGTTCGTTAAATCGAGGTTCTTTTCCATACATTTTATTGTCATTCTGACCGGGCTGAATAAATCTGTGCGTACGTAAATCGGGGACTTCGTTAAAGCGGGGTTCCACTGTAATTGCTGAGTGTCCCCCTCCCCTCCCCTCCACTCGCGGGAAATTTGCTCACGCTTTCAGTCCCAGGTCGGGCATTAGCCTCCTGTTATTTACCTTGTCGTGATGAGGTCATCATTAAAAAAAACGAGAAATTTGTTGTTAACTAAATATAGCTCTAAGGATAGCAAAATGAGATGGTAGATAGCTCCTCTCTTTGCCTTGTTTTGCCCTAAATTTTAATGTTTGGATGTGCCTCGTTTTTAACTGACTGTATACCGTGTATACCTTTCAAAACATGCTAATGCTCGATAGTTGGCCCGGGGGATATGGGCACTGCTTGAATTGACTGATGCATCAGTGGGAACAAGATACAACGAACATGGCCACAATTAATGGTAAACGTTTGTAACTATCCCGCGTAATGGGACACTTTGCATCTTATAATGCCATAGGTAAAGCGCAAATGTATGGCGCGTTTTCAGGGTCAAAATTAAAAACTAACTTTTTCCCCATTTTCTTACCTGCGAAGTAAAATGTCACGCATTTCCTGTTCTTTGAAATAAGGACATCGTACATCCCTTTTGACCTACGAAACAATACATGCCGCTTTCCTTGAATTCGCAAAACAAAACATTCCGCGTTTCCTGACTTCTCAAAATATAACGTCCGGCATGTTCCTGACTTTTCACTGTAATAAATTACCGCATTTGCTGACTAAACGATACAAAATATCCTGTATTTCCTGCTGAAACAGCAATTTTACTTCATAATGAAAATTATCTAGTTACAAACTGACATTCGCCTTCATTGCTTCATTCTGATTTGTGGAATGCGCGTGTTCTGACTTCTCAATTCTACCAGGCGTTCCTTGTCCGCGCAGGCCTGGACCCAACAATATTAAAAACATGTGACCCCGGGCAACTTTCGCGGCCCACTTTCGTCTGACAACACTACGATCACCGCGAGGTTTTTTACTTAAGTTATGTCTAATTCCCCACAAAATATTTTAAGAGAAGCGGCGCTGATCGTCTTATTCAGAGGCAGAACATCTAGCATCCAGGGCCCAGTTGTTCAAAGGGTGGATAACGCTATCCACGCGGATAAATCGCTATCCAGTGGATAGCGTAGTTTGTTTTGTTAACACTTATCCACTGGATAGTGATTTATCCGATGGATAGCGTTATCCACCCTTTGAACAACCGGGCCCAGGTCTTCGACGACTTCTGCTGGGGCAAGTTTGTCTGGCGACAAGTTCTGTTTGTCACTGCGAGTGGCACCTGAGAATCGGGGGAAAGAGGTCGATCAAGCTCCCGCGCCCCCTATCACCTCCACAGCGAGGACGTCTCACGTGGAGCAGATCGTTTGTTTGCTTAGCGTACAGCAATCAAACGCATCCACCAACGCCAAGCGAACGGGTTTGAGTTAGCGCTAAACAACCTGGGGAAAAGCGGATAGAATTCCCTCGTGAAGGGAACGAGGCGCAAGGTACACGAAGCTATCATTGGTACCTTCCCTTGCTTACAAGGCGGATACCAGCTGGTGGAGGTGGTAGGGGGCGCTGGAGCTTGATTCGACCTCTTCCCCCGGCTCTGGCTCTGGTTCCACGACTTCGGACATTGCCTGCAGTTGGAGACCTGTAACCAAACAACCTTGCATGCTCGGTAGCAGCTGACGAGGCGATCGGTGGTACACTGTTCGCGGAAGCCGGGAAGGAATGGAGTCGTATTCTCAGTGCCACTCGCAGTCACAACAGAACTTGTCGCAGACAAACTTGCCCCAGCAGAAGTCGTCGAAGACCTGGCTGCTAGATGTTTCTGCCGTCTGAATAAGACGATCAGCCGCTTCTCTTAAAATATTTTGTGGGGAATTAGCCATAACTTAAGTATTAAAACCTCGCGGTGATCGTAGTGTTGTCAGACGAAAGTGGGCGCGAAAGTTGCCCGGGGTCACATGTTTTAATATTTTGGTCCAGGCCTGCGCGGACAAGGAACGCCTGGTAGAAATTGAGAAGTCAGAAACACGCGCATTCACAAATCAGAATGAAGCAATGAAGGCGAATGTCAGTTTGTAACTAGATAATTTTCATTATGAAGTAAAATTGCTGTTCAGCAGAAATACAGGATATTTTGTATCGTTTAGTCAGCAAATGCGGTAATTTATTACAGTGAAAGTCAGAACATGTCGGACGTTATATTTTGAGAAGTCAGGAAACGCGGAATGTTTTGTTTTGGAATTCTTCAAGGAAAGCGGTATGTATGTTTTCGTAGGCAAAAGGGATGTACGATGTCTTATTTCCAAAGACAGCCCGGGAAATGCGTGACATTTTACTTCGCAGGTAAGAAAATGGCGAAAAGTTAGTTTTTAATTTTGACCCTGAAAACGCGCCATACAAATGCTGGTAATCGTCAATCCAACATTTACCTTGTTAAAATTGTTCTAATTAGTATAGTCTACCTTATAATAGGAATAAAGTGCTATTAAATACGAAATTAACGCTCCATGAAATTATAAGTCGCGTTGATTTAAATCGTGTTTCTGATGGCGCCTTAATTTTTGCGATACTCCGCATTTCAATTATTTTGAGGCAAAATTCTGCATGAATCTTGTCCTAACATTATCAACTGGTTTCCCCGTTATTTAAATGACGTTTTTACAGGATTTCAACTGAGTTCCTCTACGTTCTTTGTACATCACAGACTCTGTTCTGTTTTGCTCTGTTCTTGATTTTGTTCAGTCTTTTGTCATCGCAAATGTATTTTCCTTTGTGCCATCGTGTTAACTTCTTTCATTGGAACTTGTATTTCACCTAGTCATTCGGTATAATTTCCATTATTTTTTAAACGATTTTGCCCTTTCCATATCGCACTTCAAACTGTTCCATTCGCATTTTGGTACGCTTCGGCGACATAATCAGACGACTAATTTGGTCGAGCGTCGAGCCAAAATACCCATGGTGAGACCAAACGAGACTAATATTTCCTCGGAACGTACCAAGAGTGTACTATTATATTTACCGTACCCAAATTCCTTTTTTTTTTTTCCTCCAACAATATTTTATTTGACTCGAAATAAGTCACGCGCTTCAAACGTCAATGTCGTTGCCATCTTGATTGCCTATAGTTGAAAATAAACTGCAAGTTTAAGGTTAGAATTAGACAGTCGAATTGTCCTTTTCCCCACATTGTCCTGACTTGGCCATGGGGTCAGGTCAGTAGATTAAGCTTCTGATTTGTTAATTACAAATTTGAGGACAGTAAAATTAAAGAAAATGGACCATATGGGCCGGCCATATGAAGTCATTTTGACGAATGCGCAAAGTTTTGAAATGAAATAAGCTTCTGGGGTGTCCCCATTCTCGTTCCCAGATCCTCCGTTTCTTTTGGTCACGGAAAGAAAAAAAAACGAGGGGCCCTGGGGACGAGGATGGGGTGTCCCTCTTTCATTGCTTTAAAGTATGGAGCTTGAAACCCCCTTTACACGCGCTAAAAAATCGGCACTGCACCTTTTATTTTCGGTACCGCGCCCAAGCATTTGGGCACTGCGACAACGAAACTTGGGGAATATATAGTACGTCCAAAAATGTTTCTTTCGACGTATGAAACACGAGATGATGACGTCACATGATGTATAAATTACGTCATGACTTTCGAACAGTCTCGGATCCCCCATCTTGGATTTTTTGATTTTCCAAAACGTCAGAAAATCACCAAAATTGACTCAAAAGTAAACTAAACCAATTAAAGAATGTTAAAACGATCAAAAAGGTAAAAGTTATTGCCAGAAAGTTATTTTCGTCCTTAAAAAACATGCCTGTCAAGATAAGGCTGCCATAGCAACAGTAAGTTCCGTGAACAATTACGTGTCATACCAATTGTTTCCAGATAAAATTTAGGTATATATAAAATCGAAAAGTTTGGCGGCTTTCACTTCAATATTAAAAAAGTTATTAACGGTCAAACTCTCGGCGGGCAGATCCCCCCCCCCCCCCCCCCCGATCTGAATAGGGTTAAGCCTAAAAGTGATACCCGAGTGATATAGTGCACAGCAGTTTGCGTATTTTGAACATTTTATTAGCACTTGATTAGACCCTTAATCAGCAATACACCAGAGTATAAATTGATAAAAGCGACGACTTACGGCACTAGCTTTACTCGGAGAAAACATGTTACATAAGGAAACTGTTGTTATAAATCGATACAGTTTGTGTGACAAACAAAATAGTTGCTAAGACCTATTCAAGCAGGTTTTCAAAACCACTAAATCGATTACTAAGTGATAAACCTTGATACATGTTGCATTTCCCATTACAGTTGAACCTCCCTACAACGGCCACATTGGGGCCGAAATGACTGGCCGTTGTAGGGGGATTAGAATTAGAGTATAGTGTATGTATCGGTGTACGGTTGGGACGAAAAATCCTGGCCGTTGTAGAGAGGTGGCCGTTGTAGAGAGGGTGGCCGTTAGTGGAGGTTCGACTATAGTCTTATAAGACTACCCTTAATATACTAGTACATACAGTCAAGCGAATTCAGCACTATATATTGAACTAATGACATTTAACTAAAGAACCTTCACGTTTGAATGAAAACGACTGTACCCTTCAACCAGCGCATGGGGCGTTAGGTGGACAATAGACGGCGCCACATGGCTTGGTGCAGTCCAGATACCAATAATAAGCACAGCCTCCACCTCGATTATCGGTATCATCTCGAAAGGGTAGAGTCCAGGCAGGATCCTTGCTTGCAGTCCATCCACTGCAACTTGCGCGGGTACCTTGGCACTGGAGCTGCCCTCTGTCTCTTTGAAGCACACTCGACACACTGGGCTGACGCCATATACCTCTCGAAACTCAATCTTCCAAGCGTAGCGGCAGCCGCCACCTCTGTTGTCGGTGTCATCGCGAAAGTAGCTGGTCCAAGACGGGCTTCCGTTCCCGGCTCCGCTCCATCCAGTGCATGAGCTGCGTGTTCCTTGACACTGTGAGCTTCCTTCCGTCTCTTGAAAGGCAGAGGCGATACTGCTGGCTTGGTCTGATGTTGGCGTGTGCCTCGATTCTCCATTGGTAGTGACAGCCTCCACCTCGGTTGTCGGTGTCGTCTCGGAATGACTGAGTCCAAGCGGGATTGGAACTCCATCCACTGCAAGTGTGCGATGGCCCCTGACATTGCGAGCTGCGTTCAGTTTCTTTAAAACAAATCCTGAACCCATCATCAGCCCAGCAATGTGATACCCAACCGACGATACACAGGAAAATTATCAGGCGTCTTTTTGACACGGTGACCATGCTTTCCTCCCTTACGGTTGCTTCAGTAGTAACTCCTATGATTAAAAATCTAGGATCAGCTACAGGAAATGCTCAAGCTCAGTAATAATTCATCAAATTATAATGAACTTAAAAAATGTAGGCTAAATGTATCAAGAAGCGCAATGCGTATTGTAGCTCCTCTAAGGTTCAGGGACACCAAACGAGCAAATTTAAGCAAATGACTTGGAATACCGTTTTTGCTGTTTTCCTATATCGTTTTAGGGCCTTTTAAAGGGATATTTGTGTAAACTAACACAGTTTGATCTGAGAAAGATATTATTCTGTCAGTGACACAAGCTACTCGGAAAAACTGAATTTTGAGTTCCTGTTCCCCTAATAGGAGTCGAACCTATGACCTTCCGCACACCGGTCGGACGCCCTACCACTGAGCTACAGGAGACTCGTGGGAGCTAAGGCCATATAACTAGGTTCAAGTGTGACAAACATCCTGCATACTGCTAGGATTAGATTCGTCGATGAATGAGAACAGTAATGCTGTTTTATCTGTTCGAATTCTTTAGCTGAATATTAAAGTGACCGAAATTTTAAGGGAACGAAATCTTATTACTGTTCCGAAAATCCTAGTTGGTCTTTTTTTTTTGTACCCAAAACGACATTTAGAGAATGAGAATTCTTGTTTTCTCATATTAAGAAAATTCGAGATGAAATTTCCCTAATCGAATATCTGATGCTATTATAGGCCTTCCGAACAGATATTCAACCGAAACGATCCGTTGGGTGCCATTTTTTGGCCGCCAATTATTAACAGGGCGGACGAACAAAAAGCCATCTATATGCACGAAACAGTAATTGCCCAATAACTTCATTAGGAAGAACACTTATTCTATTTGATCTGTCCCATGAGCTATAGGAAACGTGCATACCCAGAAATTTGGGTCAAAATGGCGGCCGCGCAAGCGCAATAAGGCCACAATGGCGGCAAAATCGTATAAGAAAATGTATGAAGATATGAATCGTTTTTAAAATATAATAATTATGAGCTTGCAGCTCATCAGTTCACGATTCGAAATGAGTTAGGCACTGTGGAATCTACTCATCTCACTAAAAAAATGGACACACAAATACAGGTTTACTTACTTCCAGAGGTGATCACTTTCATCCGGTTTGCCAGATATCCATATCTCCATACATTCTCTTAAAATCTTGCCGAAGTCATGCCAAATAATCGTCGATTATAAGATGAACCCTTTAATGAAGGCAAGGTTCACGAATCGATATGCTTTTCAGTGAAGTTCGATGTGTCCAAATCCGCCGTAAAAGGAAGGATTTTTGCCCTGCAAGATCTTTCCAAATGCACAGATAATTCCTTCATTTTCCCGTCTGTAGTCCAGCGAACGAACGCCATATTTGAGTGACTCATTTTGGAAGGAAAACTCAAAAAAAATTTCTTCGCATCGCGTCGCCATTTTGTTTGTTATTTATTGTCGTGATGTTTCACGGGATATAAACTAGTATCCAGGCCCCCTAATTACTAGGCCAGGCTTGGTTTTCATGCAAGTAAAAAAGGGTTTTGTTGATGGCCGCCATTTTGAAAATGAGATGCCGCTGACAATTAATCACGGGCGCAAAATGTCCGCGATTTCTGGAAATGGGGTTTTGACTAAATAAAAGCAACTTACTTACAAAGAAGTAGTCCTTTGTCTTTAATTGCCATCTCAGCCGACTCTACATTCGGTATTAAGGATAAAACCACAGCTTTGTCTTCGTCAGTGCTTTCTTTACTTTCGTTACGCTTTGGTAACCAAGCTTTTATTGAAATCGGAGGCCCGGATGCTAAGCTTGGTCTAATTTGAATTTTTGACTAACGGTAATTATTAGCATGTGAACCACAAGCTTAGCATCCGGGCCTCCGATTTCAATAAAAGCTTGGTTACCAAAGCGTAACGAAAGTAAAGAAAGCACTGACGAAGACAAAGCTGTTGGTTTTATCCTTAATACCGAATGTAGAGTCGGCTGAGATGGCAATTAAAGACAAAGGACTACTTCTTTGTAAGTAAGTTGCTTTTATTTAGTCAAAACCCACGTTTTCCTATAGCTCATGATCTGTCCTAAAATCCTTAACATTTGGTTTTGCTTTAAAAGCGAGGGAAAAGTAATGATCAGTTTTTATTTCTGAAAGCGGATTATCGTGGATGAAACGCTTGCTGTGTGGCACCACCTGAACGACTTAGTCACGATTCTTCGACTCTTTTCATCCTAAATTTGAACACAATACCGTGGTTTTATTATCATGCCTCTCTCCGCTTAAGGGGGGATTCTACCTGAATTTCAATGAAATTTTAAGAGGTTTAAAGAAGGGATAGAAGGGAAAAAAAATTTTGGAACACCAACAGACAGTTGATACCCACGCGGGTGCTCTTGCGTGGTTATCAACTGTCGTCAATGTCAATCTACTAATTTTTAACTTCAAATTCTAATTTTAAAACTACATTAAATCTTCAATATTTCTTATTTCCCTAAATTTTACAAAGGCCTTTGAGAAAAACTATTTCCTCCCCAAAATACCCAAAAATCACCCAAAAATTTACAAAACACCCCATAACATAGATTCATGGGATGAGCATAGAGTTTTTGGATTGCTAGAAACGTGAACGAGATATTTCCATTTAACCCATGTTAAGTCGCGGAAAAATGGCATTCAGGTAGAATCCCGCCTTAATTTATTTTTCTTTGATAATTTGGAACATTGCACTTGTTAAATTAGTGATGCTAGAAACCAAACCGTCAAACAGAGATTTCAGTAATAAGCCAATAAAAAATACGTGTTAAAAACTGCCAAAAATATCCGGCTGAAAATATGAAAATCCATCTGATCTGATGATTTCACAATGAAAAAGCCAAAATTGCCAAGCGGAAAGTTAATAAGAAGGAAAGGCCTGTTAAAAATGCCTAAAATATCGGGAAATGTGAAATCCATCTTCTTTGATGATTTTTTCGTTAAGGACAACCATTTTTGATGAGATTTGTCATGGTAAATAAAAATTGCACTAAAAACAAAAAATTATCAGGACAAAGAAGAGTTAATTTTGAAGCGCAGTTTCTTCTTTGGTAAGAAAATTGCTTTCAAAAGTAAACATATAAAAGAAGGGAAACATGAAATTGCGTATTTTCTAATGAAATGACATAAAATAAAAATTAAGGTTGCACAATGCATTCTAAACTACACACAAGTAAAATGTCTCTTTATTTATTTATATGTGATTTTCAAGACAATCTATCGGTTTGGAGTTCTCATGTGAAACCTTTCAAAAAAATGTTTAGCTCAAGAACACTGAAGAAAAAAATACCGGGTTTTTGCTAGACAAACCTCCTTTCATTGTCGAAAAATGAGAAGAAAATTGTTACCGCATGAAATGAAAAACTTGAAATGGAAACAAAATAATAGGGATAGCACCACGTTCTACGGCAAACGTCAGCTTGCAATAAATTATCTTTATTTTTTCTCGAATCGTTGAATAAATCATCAGAAAAATCGAAAATAATTCACATATTCGATATTCGATATTCGCGATAAACTTGAAACTACTCCCTTTCACGTACAAGAGTCTAGCGGCAAACGAAAGTGGATTTAATTTTTGCCGTTCGCGGGGAAAAAGAGCGTGATGCTTAATCTCTCTGACTAATACCTTATTATAGGAAATTAGCACTCCATGAAATTAACGCGAATTTTAAAAACTCGCGTTAATTTAAGTAACGTTAATTTTTGTGAGCGTTAATTTCCGCGACATTAATTAAGTGGCAGCGTTAATTTCCGCGACCTTGATTTCCATTATTATAGCACCAAATTCTGGATAGCCTAGGAAACTCTATTTTCTGCACACTGTATTTCAATATTTTACAATGTAAAAGCCTAAAGCCTTGATTACAACATTTCTAGTTCACCCTCGCTTTCAGAAGAGCAGTTTCTCGACATCTGAGTTCTTGTATTTCGGCCAAAATATCTTTGTTTCTTTGTGTTAATCGCCTTAATTTCCTTCATTTTGAAAATTTTACCTCCTCTTTCGCGTTAATTTTCTTTATTCGGAAGTAATTGTCCGTCCAATTCGCGTTAATTTAAGTCGCGTTAATTAACACGAGCGTTAATTTCCTATAATATAAGGTAATAAAAATAATCTACAGGAGAAAATAACCACCCAAATACAACATTACCTGGAGATCTTGTCTTCGTCCTGAATGAACTCTAGGGATGTCTAGAGACTGAATGCAGATACACTTAGTGAGACGTTCTAAATGACCAAAATCTCACAGATTAACGAACATGACAAGTATCAGTCAGTGTTGACTTTGTAAATAATTACCAAAGACATTTCATGCAAGACTTTTTCAACGACTTTCTAAGGAAATCTTACACTAAAAATGAACGAGACAGGATTTGGATTATGGAGATGCATATTTTCAATCACAAAAAAAATCAAACGAGATTGTGATGGATTTGGTTATGTTCGGTTCGTGACTTCATTCAATTCTAAACGCATTCCCAAAACAGCTGTGGTAACGGCCACAGACGGCTAGTGTTTCCACAGCTTTCTTTCGAGGTTTCTTGATTAAACTTATTTTAAAATAACCTTTTAGATACGAAAACAGTCATGAGAAAGTGAGGACTCGATACAGCTGTAGTAATATGCCTAACCTGCGATCAGGCGAATTTTTTCCGCGCTCTATTTTACTCTTCGTCTTTACAAGGTCGCGCTGTAAGGAGGGCGAAAAAATTGGCCTGATCTCATCTTATAATATGCCGTTTACCGGATTCTCAGAATCGATTCACAAACTGCTATGGAAACACTCGTATATGGATATCATACTTCTGACGCCGTTGTATGTGCTTATGAAAATGGTTATTGTAGTTAGGGATTGGCAAAGTTATATCTTGGCAGAGTAACACTCCAGAAGAAACAGTAAAATATTCGGTCTTCATAAAAGGAGTTTATTCTTTCTTGTCCGAACCTGTAAATATCACCACTTGAAGAGTGATGACAGAAAAAAATGCCAAAATTTTGCGTTACATGCGATTTCCACAAGATTTGGTAGAAAGCGTGACAGCAGAATTACCCAGTCCCCCCGCAAATTTGAGCTAATACACTTGAATGTGGCCTACACGACGTCTTTCTCTATCAGCGTTTTTTTGTCCTCCAAACATGGCGTCGGTACCAAAACGGTCGCGAACCGTTGCTGCTAGCGCAGAAAGGGTTTTGGAGCTTTTAGAACTAGAAGATGAGAGCAATGATGGGATGTCAAGTGACGAGGAAAGTGATTTAGATCGTCAGCTACGAAATTCAAGCGGCGAATCGAGGTAAGAGTTGAATAAACAGTACTGCGTATGTTATTGCGTAAGCACGCACATGGTCTGAAATGCAGTGAAATGTTATTTATCTTTGCTTTTTACGTTCGAATATTGCTTTTTACGTTCGTTATTGCTTCGAATAAATGTCTGGATTTATATTTGAGTATAGGAAGATCGATATATTTGGAGGAAAAGTGTTTTTGGGACAACAGGAAAAACATCGATTGGAATTTTGCTTTATAGTATTTGTATAGCCATGTCCTGTTTACATATCTAAAAGAGTGCAATGATGTTTTCCTTGTAGTGAGGAAGAGATCATTGCCACTGGTGATGAAGACGAAGAAGATGATTATGATGATGCCCCCGTGGATCCTGCTGCTCCTGTGGTCCCCGCTGTTCCCGCTCCCCCCGCTCCCCCGCTGTTCCCGCTCCCCCCGCTGTTCCCGCTCCCCCCGCTGTTCCCGCTCCCCCCGCTGTTCCCGCTCCCCATGTCCAGGCGCATTCTATGGTGCTCGTGCAGGAGCTGCAAGACCTGCTGGCCCAGCTGCTCGTGGTCGTGGTCGTGGACCTGCTGGCCCAGCTGCTCGTGGGCCGTGGTCGTGGTCGTGGACCCGCTGTCCTAGCTGCTCGTGGTCGTGGTCGTGGACCTGCTGGCCCAGCTGCTCGTGGTCGTGGTCGTGGTCGTGGTCGTGGAGCGAGACGTGGTGCTGCTATGGCATTTCAAAGCTATGGAGACCCAGATAACCGTAATCCCCTCCCTCCCTTTACACCCAACCGCCCAAGTGGAATACACTTTTGGGCGACCACACCTCAGAGGTACGATGAACCACGGCTCTTGAGTTTTTTCACCTTTTTTTTACTGTAGAAAATGGTAAATAATATATGTAGACATACTAACAGTTATGCTAATGAACATATTGTTGAAGGTAGCCATCAGTCCTATACCCAGTCAGATGGAAGCTGGCAAGATACAACACCTGATGAGATCAACAGGTTGATTGCAATGTTAATTTATTTTGGTCTTGTCAAGATTGGTACTAGCGTTGACAGGTATTGGAGCAAAAAGAGCCTCTACTATGGTCTTTGGGCACGAGCAATCATGTCCAGACTTAGATTTAGAGCTCTCATGGCCTTGATACATGTTGTGGATCCAGGAGGTGAGAATCCAGCGGATAAGCTGCGTAAAGTTGAGTCATTTGTTGCCTATTTTAAATCTAGGTGTTCTGATTTGTATCAGCCCAGTCAACAACTTGCTATTGATGAGCGTATGGTCAAATCTAGACATAGGTCTGGCATACGTCAATACATCAAAGACAAGCCCACCAAATGGGGTATCAAGCTTTGGGTGTTGGCGGATAGCTCCAATGGCTATACCATCGACTTCAACATCTACATTGGGAGAGCTGCAGGGAGAGAAGTTAGTGTAAATGGGCTTGGGTACGATGTTGTTGTGGAACTAATGCGACCTTATCTCAATCAGGGTTATCACTTGTATATTGATAATTTCTATACTTCACGTGTGCTTGTGAAATTTTTGTTTGATCAGGGAGTCCCTACTACAGGTACAATCAGAGAGAACAGCAGAGGATTCCCAGCAAATATGAAGAATGGGAAGGAATGGACTAAGGCATCAAATGTGGAAAGGGGTAGTATGCGTTGGGAAAGGGACCCACCCGTCCTAGCATTACAGTGGTTAGACAACAAAGTAGTTTCTATGTTGACAACCATTGAAAATGCCAATGACCATAATCAGGTGAGGCGTAAGAGTTAAGACAGCTGGTGTGTGGAGTACGAAAGTGGTACAGCAGCCCCAAGCCATTTCCACATATAATCAGTACATGAATGCTGTGGACCGGTCGGATCAAATTTTAGCCACCAACAATGTGTTGCGTAAAAGCAAGAGATGGTGGAAGACTGTATTATTTCACCTTATTGATATTGGTGTAGTAAATGGTTTTATTCTTTTCAGAAAACACCAGATCGAGTTTCCAGATGTTATGGAACTTCATCGGACAGCGGACTATTCACTGGCCCATTTCAGAGAGGAGATTGTGAGGCAGATTTGTGGGTTTTCCCGAATACAGTGACCCCCCCTCTGGTTTCTACTGCCAGACAAGTTGACCCACATGTGTTTGAATCCGAACACAAGCCAGTTTTCACTGATGCGAGGAGAAACTGTGTGGTGTGCTACAAGCAGAGTGGAATCCAGCGACAAGTGCATTCAACTTGCTGTGCACCGCAGTGTGAGGGGAAATACATGCATGTCACTAAGGAGAAGAACTGCTTCGATCTGTTCCACTGCAGGGAGTATCACGACCCTTGATGTTTTCATATCTTATTGTCTTATAAAAAAAAACAAAAAACAAAAAAAATTACAAAAAAAACAAAAAAACAAAAAAAAAACATTACAACATGTTTGCGTTATTATACTTTATTAGTACCAGTAATAACTAGCAGTGGAGCCTGCCTAGATATGGCAGGGGTGGAGGAGGGTATCTTTTTTTAATTATACTTTATTAGTACCAGTAATAACTAGCAGTGGAGCCTGCCTAGATATGGCAGGGGTGGAGGAGGGTATCTTTTTTTCATTTTACTAGCAGTGGGGCCTAGAGAGGTGGGTACTCCTATATTTGTTTTCATCCCCAAAATATCATTTTACAACACTCCCATAAACCCCCCCCTCCTCCCCAATGGACACATACCCCCCACCAAAAAAAAAAAAAAAAAAAAATTTCAATTTTTTTTTTTTTTTTACTCTATTATAAGGATATACCTAATAAATTCTAATAAATTCTATATTCATTCTTTTGCAGCCAAAATTGCTGGATATGTTGCCAACATAACAAGGAACATTTTTGCTTTCAACTTTTCCTTATAACCTTACACCATTCTGAAGTTTGTTGCTTTTTGTCCACATTTTGTGGTTAACTTATGCAAATTTATGCTAATGTAATTAATATATGCACGCATATTATGGGTTGTTTTGGACAAAAATGTATTTTTTTGAAAGCTTATTTACTACTCTTTCAAAGGAGGTATAGCTTTCCACTCAATTGTAAATACCTGGTGAGAAAATAAATAAAGAACAAAAGTGCTTAATTTTGACTGTTTTTTGCCTGGACAACAAAGAGAATATACACCGCGCATTACAAAGTGCTTATAATAATAAATTTAAGTGTTTTCAAAACTGCGGCGCGCCAGTAAGTGATATATATAAACGAGTAGGATGAAGAAGCGCCCATTGTATAAAGTGCAATTTAGTTCTCCACTAGTTTATTGTTTAAGGAATGCCAAAACAAAAAACAAACGTTTGATCTAACTGTAAATCTGCGAGCAAATATTCAGTGTTGACTTTGTGAATAATTATTTTTATCTCTGCGTGTTTTTATTTATTTGTATTTTTTATTTTATTTTCGCGCATCGTTAAAGGTTTGCGAAAATTATACCGACGAAAATTAAGGAACTTGCTTGCCATAACACAAATATAGAGTGGTGTCAGACGTATCGCGTGACGTCAGCCGATGAAGATTCGTTTTGTTATTAATAAAACTTGGACTGAAAGCATTTTACGTTTCATACTTTTTTACGTGACTCAATCATGAAATCTTACGAAAATTATTGCGTCTTTACGCGGGCAATTTTGGGCTAAAGTAAACAATTTGGTATAACCCGGCGTTGACTTGTTCGGAGCTCTTAGGTTCCATAATGAGACTTATTGTAGAGTCAATGAAATGAATTTTTTCGAGCAAAGTTTTATTATTTCAAGTTAAAAATATTAATCTATTGTTTGGCAACTTTTAAATCTCCCTGATCATTTTTTTTCGTGTATTTGTGGAGATTTCACTCTGAAATGGTGCCGAAATCGGCCGTTGTGACGTCACAAAGTTCGCTTGTCATGGATTCCCCATTGCATAGCGCAGACTGAACCATATATGGTAAGGTTTGACTGACATTTTTACACCTGCCTTATAGTTCCAGAAATGAAAAATCTGCCTGCCTGGTGACTATCGTAGAGACGTATATTAACTCGTCTCATGCAGTGAATATATTTCATTTGCATGAGATGTATTGAAAATTGAGAATAGACACCTCTCGCAAATTTATACAGTAGCGCTCCTGTGTTAGAAATACAGTGGAATCCCGGGACAAAAGAGAGGGCGGGAAGCCGATTGCCAAGGTGGCGGGAACCGGAAGAAATAGACAAAAATTAATTCGCAATAGAAACAACACAAAGAGGCGGGAGACACTAAGGAAGGGGCGCGGGGAACCGGGAAGCAGGAAGTTCATGATCAGACCTCCCCCCCCCCCCCCCCCCACTCCCTCCCCGTTATTTATTAGCAATCAGAAAGCAGCTAAAAATACAATAACCGAGATTGAATATCAGTCATAAAGTTCAATTACCCTTGCCTCGCAGTTTTGATGAGAATCCGTTTATTAGAAGATCGTAATATATTTTTCAACAGATATCATTTTACTTAATTTAGTTAATATCAATTTATATGATGTTTAGTAGGCGACAAATCATTCAGTTTATTGTTTCAACTAGCTTTTACGTAGATGCCAGTCGCAGACTACATGTGGTAAAGATATGGATTCTCAATTACACGCGGCAAAACAATACCATTTCACCGCGAAAAGACCGTGGTCTGAGTTTCATCTCAGCTCGTTTATAGGTGTAGCCAAATCCTCTCCATAAGACCCAGATGATCCCATCATAAGCATTATGTGACTGAGAGTGGTAATACAGACCGTTCAGGCTGGAGTAAAGGCAATCATTGTACCACCAGGCTCCCTTGTAATGCTCGGCACAGGAACCGAACGAGGCGGCGTCATTATCCACGTCTTTGGTTGTAAAGGGGCGTCCACGATGATAATAAAGAGAATTGCCAGCATTTCCTAAATAGCAAACAAAATATTATATATTCAACAGATAAAGAAACCATAGCCATGTATTATACTGTCATAAAAAAGGACGGAGAACAAGAGAGAAATTTAGAAAACACGAGACGTTAACTCTGGTTTCAGTAGCATGAAGCGATTAGGAGTATCGCTACTCCTCTGGATAACCCCCCCCCCCCCACCCCCCCCCCCCCCCACCCCCCAGCATTTTGTCAGGTTGTCCTGACAATTCGCCATTATACCCATTTTTTAGCTCAGGAATGCGCATGCACATTGAATGAGGTTTCGGAGTCGTTTCGGGATAGTGGCGAAAATGTATTAGTTTATAGTAAACTTGGTAAATCCGCTGACCAGTGCATAAGGCCTGGGAAATCACAACACTAAAAAAATATTGCGGGCGTAATACTTGGTAGGCATTAGGGGGTATAAAGGCGGCCTTTTACCCGACCGCATAGCAAAACAAAATGGCGGGTTGCTTCTATTTTCAGGCCGATATTTCTCTCCTCTTACCCATTTAAAAGATAGACCTTTTTGGAGTTCCGATGCCAACAAACGGATACATTCTGCGATTCCTTCGTTCCTCGGTTTGAGAAATGCTGCTGTAGGATTGAAATTTATATTTCTTTCACGAATTGACATCTGTGGTTTCTATATCGAAGCACATCAACAAATATTTGGACACATGCGCTGCATGCCCGATTGATGAATCAAGGGGGTTTATACAACTTCAAAAGCACCGAGAATAACAGGACGGTTCCAGCAGGGCATATGTTAGGCAAACTACATTTATAATTTGAATTGTTTGATTAGCTATTGTTTTTTCTAAGGTTTAGTTTTAGTTTTATTGTTATGGCGTTATATCCCCGCCAAAATTCAAGTTTTGATTTGCAACATTGATGCTTCGAATTTATGTTCGTTTTACAATCCAACATTCAACTTCTGTAATTCAACTTTCCACATTTACAATTCAACATCCATCTTGACAATTCAACGTGCTCCGTTTACATGCGACTTTCTCAAATTATGCATGATGTACAATGCGACATTCGTGTCTTTCAATTCAATGTTGATACTCGGTGTGCGATATGCATGTATCACAATCCAACATTCTTGTTTCGACATCGAACTTCACGCTTGAGTGAGTCGACCTTGGGATGGTAAAACCGCTGTACAAACGTAATTTGGGCTCAAAAGAGTTGCACGCGTACGTGGACTGAACGGCCGCTGAGCTTGCTGTTGCAGGCTACACAGTGATGGCGGATAAACAGGATAATATCTCTCTTCTCCAAATACCATAGCTTCTTGAAAGCTACAGTAATCTCTGACGGAACAGGACCGACAAGAATATGATATCCGTGATGAGATCAAAACAGCGAAATCTCAGTGCAACAGATTTTTCAAACATGCTGGGCCCAGCAAGACAATAAATGCAGGAAATCTACGTCCTACACGCGGAGAAATTTCATATTCAGTCTATCCAGATAGAAAAATAAGAGAGCATAACCTTGTCTTGCAAGAGAGATGAGCCAAAGCAAATCTAAACATCGCAGATTATAGAGGTGTCAAAATCTACAGGGCGAAAGCCCTACAAGAAACCAAACGTGACCTCTTAAAATTTGCTAGAGTGAACGCAGTCGAAGGCTCTATTCTACTTGAAAGTACTCCTCATAGTACTACATATTTTGCCCGTTAGAAACACATTTGAAGCAAAGTAGGTCAGAAGACCGAATTAATTAGAGAACGGCTAAAGTACAATTGTCACGTACTGTAGAAGTCGTGAAGGCCTGTCACACATTATACCTGTGAAAAGCTACTATCGAGGTACACTCGTGTTCGAGTTAGATAGTCCAGCCTTAGGCATATTCCAACAACTTCGAACGAAGTGATTGGATTCTCTAGACTTGCAATCGTCTGCTGGACGATATCCCCCGGGGAGGGGGGGGGGATACTCCCTTATGTGGCCTATACGGTGACGTGCCGCTGGACAGGGTATGGTTTTTGGCCTCTCTGCCCTGAACAGGGTATAATTTCATGCGAGTATGTCCTAAACAGGGTCTGAACCTATCCTAAACAGAGTATGGTTGCACGATTGTCGTCGTAAAATATGGCTTATACAGTATTTAGAGATCGGAGACGTTTGCCGCGTATCAGTCAAACGGGATTCGCTAAATTGCAACCTAAATAGGGTCCTAAAATAGAGGATGTTGTCCTACACAGGGTAGGTATTTTAGGGTTTTTTATTGTTTTTCAAACCCTCAGCGGCACCCCTATACCCAAACATGGGTCAAGTACCCCCCCCCCCCCCCCCCCCGGGACGATATCGTACGCTCTTCTAAACGCCGCCATCTTGCAGGCAGCCTCGTCCCCAGGATCTTGTCTCAGCGTTGCTTCAAGTCATCGATACGTTTGTACAGCGGTTTACCATCCCAAGGTCGACTCACTCAAGCGTGAAGTTCGATGTCGAAACAAGAATGTTGGATTGTGATACATGCATATCGCACACCGAGTATCAACATTGAATTGAAAGACACGAATGTCGCATTGTACATCATGCATAATTTGAGAAAGTCGCATCAAAACGGAGCACGTTGAATTGTCAAGATGGATGTTGAATTGTAAATGTGGAAAGTTGAATTACAGAAGTTGAATGTTGGATTGTAAAACGAGCATAAATTCGAAGCATCAATGTTGCAAATCAAAACTTGAATTTTGGCGGGGATATAACGCCATATATTGTTATTGTTTTAGGTATTTTAAGTTACGCGCATTTGATTATATTACATAGAGAAATGCGCTTTATAAATATTAAATATTATTATTATTGCTTGACCGCCGAAAAAGAGGACATTGAAGCGTTCAACTGATCTTTGGCGTTTGCAGCCCTTCGATTCTCCAGGTACTTCAAATCAGTTGATTTCAAGACTTAGGAAAGAAAAAAAAAGTTTTTTGTTTTATAACAAAAATTATTATTGAACTGATCGTTTGATTCCAATTCCAATATAATTGGCTTACGAAGATGAGCTTCGAACCGAAAACAAATACAGTCAAACCTGTATATAACGGCCCTTTATTAAGCGGCCAGTTTTCATAGTCCCGAATTTTCGCCCTTACAAACATTGTATTTGTTACCTGTATTAAACGGTCACCTCTATTAAGCGGTCACGACGACCCTTTAGCAGTCCCATGTTTGTGTGTCTATTATTTTTACCTGTATTAAGCGGCCACTCTTAAATGGAAACCTAAAACCACATGTCATTTTTCGATTCTATTTCACTTAAAAATGATAAACCAACACTACATGTACAGCGCCATCAACACTGCGCTACAGAGTTGTTATTGTCCATTACTGCATGTAGTTCACCTACTTCGTAATATAAATACTTTCTAGATGTCAATGCACTGTATCGCTTCATTGTGTTATTGTTATTGAATGAGTTGCTAGTATATAATACTGTACGTTAATAAAATTAACATGTCTACAGTCCATTACCCTCTGCTCCCCAGGCCTCTGCTCGGAGCTTCGACATTGTACGCTTACATTTTTTATAGCTTGATTTTTTTTTCTGTGAAATGTGCGACTTTGGGAGTTTCTCATTTGAACCGCATTTGAAATGTGCTTGCGAACCTTTAGCAGATAATTGAATCTGTTTGTAACGTTTCCTAATATATTACGGCCTCATCAACTATCACATCATAGAAATCTCGAGCTCATAATCTAATTGTTTTAGTAAAAAATCATAACAATTATCTAGTATTAACTCTAAATCTTCTTCCGAAACTTCGTAACCGCAATTTTGTAGACGACCTCCAGCCACTGCACAATAGCTGATAGTGTACGAGTAGCTCAGCCAATCAGATTGTCTCATTTGCATTAGTACACTAGTAGATTTTGACTAAAAAAGGTTAGTGTACGTTTTCCCGCGTGTAAGGACCCGTTTTACATCACGGCCTAACGAGTTCTTTGATTATACTGCTAGGTGGACAGAGGCACTGTGAGAGTAAAGTGTCTTGCCAAAAAACACAACACAGTAACCCCGGCCAGCGCTCCATCAACTAAATTATTGCAGTAAATCACCGCGAGGAAATACAATGGCCATTAGAAATTTTACTCTACCAAAAGGAAAGTCAATTCACGGCCGGCTCGCGAAAATACGCTCTACCATGCACCCCATCGTTACGCTACAAACTTTAGCCGGAAACAGTTATGGCCACTGTGGCCGGGGATTGTGGTTGTCAAAAACGGTTTTCCAGATGATGTAACAAAGGTGAGTGTCCCGGGTGAGTGTCATTCTTTAACACGTCTAGTTTGATCTTTCACGCAATTATAGCCCACAAAATCACAGCTCAAGGCAAACTAAAATGTACCTGAATATGTTCCAAAAGTCAGTTTGTACTTAGCTGCCTCGTTATCGACTGCAAACGAGTCGTACTCGGCATATCTAGTCTGTCCTTCCCAGTCTCCTAGATCCACGCGAAGCCCATCAAGGATTTTGGTCAGGCGATGTATCCTGTCCAGACCGAGCCAAAACTCGCCATACAGACTACCGAAGCCACTCTTGTAGTCGGCCCAGTTGCGGAAGAAATCAACGGAGCCGTTCCATCTCTTCTGGAACACTGTCCACCCTCCACCGTCTGTTTCCTGGTCACAATACACTTGAAGGCACCAAGACCATCAGGGTCGATTGTATAAACACAGCTTTTTGTTTTACCATTACTGTACAGCTCAGCACAGCTTCTCGGAAAAGCTGGAAAAGAGATTTAAATTCAAGTGATTGACCTCTATGAAAATTGCAAACAAAATACGGTGCGTAAATATTCACTGTAACTCGCAGTAGGTTTTCCAGTGAGCTTTATTAAAATATATCAAACACGAAAGACAGTGTTTCATCTGATTTCCAACACCGAGAAGAGAGTTGAAAATACGAGGCGTAGTGGAGTATTTTTGACCAAATTTGAGGTGTTTGGAAATCGGATGAAACACTGTCTCGAGTGTTTGATATATCTTCTCAATCGAAGCAAAAACTAAGGAATAAACGAAGTAATAAAATCGTACAAATCTATGCTTATGTTGCAGGGTGATGGAGGTAGAGATGGTGGTTCCCAGGTCACGTTTTACCAAAATTAACACGATCACAGTTCACGGGGTTTTTTTCAGTTCATAATCTTTTCTTCTCAAAACCATTCATTATCCATCAATTAAAAAAAAAGGGAATCATTATAATTTCAGCACTCATCCGTTTTGCACGTTTCCGTCATGGTTCGACTTCAGTTATGCCTCCAAACTTCAATGCTATTGTAGCTTTTCGGCCCTTTTTGGAGTTCGTGGTCCTTGGTGGAGATAAAGTACCCCCTATGTATCTGCAAAAGTGTTGACACTACGGGAATGAAACTTATATCGTGTGTAAAGCATCCAGCAATTTTATGGTAGCATTCACGAATCAATTGTGACGTCATACATAAAATAATCCGCCATCTTGGTTGTGTAGATTTTTTTTAAATGTCGCAAAAACTGAAAGAAATAAAAGGATGCAAAAGCTATAAATATTTTGGAAGACAGTTTTCATTAAAATCGAAAATTTCATTACAACCGTAAATTAAGCTGAAGAAACACCCCGCAGAATAGGGTTGAATATGTATAGAATGCTCCAGTTTTAGGCGAAAACTTCCATTAAATATAAATTCTAACCGGATCTAGCTAACATCCTAAGAAATAACAGGAAAATGGTAAAAAAAGAAATATTCTGAGATTTACAAGAAACACACTATTTCGCTAAAGAAGCGCTTGTTCGAAGAAGAAAACTCTGGAAGAATTATGTTTTTAAATAGCTTTATTATGGCTGAATTTTGAAGCCAAACTCTAAGAAAAATACAAGGAATTCAACACAGTCCTACATGTAGGACAATTATATAAACAATAACCTCCATTTGGCGAGGAAATATGCTCGATAATTTGTCCGCGGACATTATCTGTTCCGAGAAGCGAACTGTTTTCCGAGAGCGAAGCTCGAGGAAAACTGTGAGCTTCGAGGAACAGATAATGTCCAAGGACAAATATCCCAGCATATTTTTGAAGCCAAATGGAGGCTATTGTAGTTATTATCCATCAAATATTTGTTCACAAGGCCGCTCTGTTTGCCGTGGAAGATCTCGGACGGCCAAGTTGTTAAACATCAAAATAAATCTGTTGTCTGTTCAAAACAATCAGTTTTATTTAATTTAGCAATTTATTTGAGACGAAAACTGAACCTAGGAACGTGAAACGCAACTTTTCAAAACTGGGGAATATCACTTGGGGAATATCACCCGGATATTCCCCAGTTTTGGCTGCGTCACGTGATGTGTTTAGACCAATCGCGCGCGAGAAAAAATTTTGATGGATTATAAGCATAATTATTATTTCTCTGCTATTGTAGGGAAATATCGATGACATTTGGGGATATATTATCGCGTATTTAATACCTGTCCAAATTGAGTGTACCACGTGACTAATTTTGACCAATAACGTGGCAGTAAACATATGTGGTCGATACTAATATGAACTTATTGGTTTTATTAAAAGGTTAAACGATTTTATTCTTGAAGTGCGAATGAAAACGACTTACCACAAGACGATTGCTCCATGAAAGTAAACAGCACAAGACAAGTGAAAAACACAATCCACTTTTGAGCAGCCATGTCTGAAAACTAATAACAAACAAAAACTATGTACGAGAGAAAGTAAGTGTCCACGTCATTAAATCCGCCATCTTGGATTTCACAATTTTCTCAATACGTCAGTAAAAAGCAAACAATGATTCAAAATTATTCCAAAATAATAATGGGATGTTAAAATGTACTAATACTGCAATGTTGCTTAAGAAAACTGGAAAAATTATCACTATAACGAAGAATCATATCTGAAAATTCGAATTGGGTACACCTTCATGTCATTACACGGTTGCCATGGTAACTCTTTTCTTTGTAGTCATCAATGAAGTACTTTATATTTCGAAAGTATTCCATGGTCTTTTTGGTTAAAAACGTTCTGTTTATGGCCTCCGTAACTTCCCACCAAGCATTCCGGGAGTCTTCGCCTGTAGGGTTCTCTTGTTTATTAGTCTATAGTTGCACTAAGTACTTCTGCTGTTCACTGGTTATTTTTCATACCTTCTTGCACTAACTGTTGTGGACTGACTTTCGAATTATCTCTTTAAAGTGCATCGGGTGAAGGAGTCTTGGCAGGGCTAGAGCCACTCGACCACGTATCACTCGTATGAAACTGATTGACTAAATGCCGACTCCACATCAAGCATCCTAAGGAATGTCGGCGGAATAGGGCTGAATGTTGGAGAAGCTTTTGGTTTCCTTTGTAGTGAAGTATAAAACGGCGAACACGTAAACGGCCACGAGGGATCCAACTCAAGTTTTAGATACATGTAACTTTGCGGCGAGTTCATAAGCAAAATTGATTTCGTTCGCGCTTTACTATTTGCTTTTTGTGTCAATGATTAACAGCTTAAAAGCTTTTTTGGCGTTTTGTGGCATTTTGGCGAGGTCTAGAGCTTGGAAGCACAGCGTTTTTCTTTGCGAGCAAGAGCATTGATTAAAGTCAGTCTTGCGAGCAACGAGCACTTTGCAGAAAACTACCTTGACTAAAAACCGAGCATGCGAGCACTTATAACTGAAAATATGCGAGAATGAGCAAACGAGTACCCACTAAAATTTTGGGAGCAATTCGAGCAGACGCCTTATTTTGCAAGCATTTCAAAATTTTGAGAGAACATTCATGACCCCTATGATAACAATCGGAAACTCTTTATCACTGAAGATTTGCCAAAACACGGACCTTGCTCCCCCAACTGTGATGACGAGTTGGAACATTAGATTGTCAAAGTAGCCGTAGCACAATAAAAAAGCCAACATGGTTAAGCAGAAAGTTAACTGATAAGAAGGAAAAACGCCTGTTAAAAATGCCAAAATATCTGAAAATTAATTTGAACTCCATCTTGCCGAATGGTTTCAGTAGATGATTTTCTCGTTAAAGATTTCCATTTCTGATGTAGATTTGAAGCAAAAAGTAATAAAATGCATTTAAACAAACATGTATAAGGTCTTCTCAGTCTTAGTGAAAAAAACTTTTAATTTTTCAATTTGACATATCAAAGATGGGCAACATGAAAGGTTTCTTATTTTACAAATCAATTTCCAATGAAAGGACACAAACGTTAAAACGACTAAAATACAGGTTGCACAATAAGTATTAATTAAAGTGTTTTATATACCGATTTGTTAACAAATTCATTGTCCAGAAAATATGTTGGATTGGTGTTAAAAATTACAAGTGAAACCTTTAAAGTTGTTTACGCCAAGAAAAAAAATACAAGTTTATGCTTCTCAAAGACAAATCTGCACCTTCTTACGGCGAGAAAAGAAAGTTCACATATTACCGCGCGAGAAGATAAACTTGCTTGGAAAGCAAGAAACAATAATATAATAATCTACAGGAGAAAAGATCCACCAAAAATGTAACATTACCTAGAAATCTTTTCTTTGTCCTGAAGTGAACTCTTCTGATCTCTGCAACAAACGGAGAGTAAGTAAAGATAGTAGCGATATAATAATCCACTGAAGAACGTGGGAACTCGTCAGTTCTAAATCTGACAGACCGTCAATGAGGTATTCAGATTCAGAAAACCCAAACAGCTGTGGTAACAGTCATGTCTTCACAGCTGTCTACGAAGTTTTCTCATTTAATTAAGGAACCTTTAAGATACGAAAACAGTGATTCTAGAAACAGCTGAGAAAATGCGCTGTTTGGATCTTATAGTAACAGCTATATGGACACCTTCCGTACATTCTATTTTTAGCCGAGCGGCAACTAAATTTAGCCATTTGTCCCCATGAACATTTAGCGCCAACGTATTTTAGAAATTTCTTCGATTTAAAGAGATTGTTGTGATCTGAATCCACCGTACAGAAAAAGATGGCGACTGGTACATTTACCCATAATTCGTAGCGCACGAAAACCCTAATAAACGCTCATAGAAGAAACGCACAGAAAAGTTCTAAAAACTTCAAACCTATAGCATACACAATGTTGTTAGTACAGGGACGAATTTCGCAAAAAATATGGCTTTCTATGTGCCTATTGGCTGTGTTCGCAATATATTGTGGTAAAATGTACAGCCGCCATCTTTTTCCGTACGGTGGATTGCAACGTGTAACCCTCGTGTAACCCTCGTGTAACCCTCGTGTAACCCTCGTGTAACCTCGTGTAACCCTGAAACAAATATAATAGCGAATGTTTCACAATTCGGTATATATTTGTAGCGGTTTTCAAAACTTATTTCTAAATACGTCTTGGAAAGGTTCTTCTATATTAAATTAGTTTGCTTAAATTTGTTATTTTGTGGTCTTGGCCATTCACACACACTAGCAAACTTTGAAATTTAGCGATTTTTGAATTTAACGATAGTTCCACTCTTTTATAAGGCCGATTTAGACGGTACGATTTTGTCGCATGCTTACGACAAGCCGACGACACGAATCGTGTCGTGTACAAACCTACAACTCACTTACGATTATCGTGTACAACACGAAAAATGTCGCAGGATTTTGAAACATGTTTTAAAACCCTACGACATGTCGTAGCTACAAACATTGTTAAAAGATGAAAGTTGTATACGATTTTTACATGACGCGAAAGCGCGCGCTACAAAAGTCAGGGGCACCCAACGATAATTTTTTTTCTGTAGGTGTCGGAACGTCGTTTTTTCGTTATAATTGTACTGTTAGTGCAGTTCCGAATGGCTTATTTTTAAAGGCTAAGAAAAATGTATCTGTTCGGATACGTTAGCTGAACTTTCAAACTTCAGAAAATTTTAGGGATTGAAATCTGATTTCCCGAATTTATTAGCTGCTTTTGCCTTTCCGAAAATCCTAGCTGACCTGTTTTTGTACCCAAAACGACATTTTTTTCTCTCCTAAAACAAAAGGCATTAATTTTCCCATATTAAGAAAGTTCGAGATGACATTTTCTTAACCGAATATCTGAGGCGATTACAGGCCTTCCGAACAGATATTCAACCGAAACTATCCGTTGGGTGCCCCTGAAAAGTCGCATGCGACAAAATCGTACCGTCTAAATTGGCCATTACAATCCCTAGTTGGTCTATACCCCTGGGACAAGTTGATGATAGGTGTATAATGCGAGATCTCAGATCTCCTCTTTTCTGGCATGAAACTATATGCACAAGACATTCGTCCATGGCCATTTTCTCTGAGAATTTTGTTCCATTATCTACCGAAAAATAATTTCATTTGAAAGAAATATTTCTCCAATATTTGAATTTTGATTCGCAGGACTGAAAAATGGGGAGTCATCATTTATAGCTCTATGATTAATAACGTATATCAGTCTACTGCATTTAGCCCCCGGGGGCTAATATTAATTTCAGGTCGGGGGAAATACGGTAATTAGCTTACAAAATATAAAATTAATAAGTATTCATAACTGCGATGATCATTTATTTATTCATTTAATCTGGTATCTTTAGTGCTACAACTAAAATAATTATCGTCCGTTTCGGGGAAATCACACGCGGCGCGGCATGCGAGTAACTTTGTAAAAGTAACTTCAAGTTTTCATTTAGTTTCTGAGTAACCCTCATTCTCCATTCAAAATGCCACGCTTTTTAAGACAAAACCGCTAAATTCATATACAGTTGAACCCCGCTAATTCGATTCCCGCTATTTCGAACTCAAACCCATTTCCCTTGAATTTGCCCTTGTTTTTTCAGTTCGAACTCGGTTAATTCGAATTCCCCGTTATTTCGAACAAATTGTGTTTCCCTTGGCGTTAAATCAACCCCATTAATTCGAACTCTAATTACAAAATTGATGATCAAACATCAGACGGTGCCAGAACACAGCTGAATTTATTTTTTTATAACATTGTAATTGCACTTTTTTGTAATGTGTCTCCATTCCGCACAGTTCCGGTTGTTAATGAATATTAAACAGGACGTTTTCAAACACAAACTGTTCCAAGAATCAAGATCGACTTGTATTTTGCTGTTTTTAGAACTGACACCACTTTGTGATTCTCAGAATGAAATAAAAACTGTATAAGGTACAAGTCATTCTATTGTGTTAATTTTTAATTATTATTTGTTTTTTAACGATGACCCGGTTAATTCGAACCCCCCCTAATTCGAACTATTTTCCGTTTCCCTTGAGAGTTCGAATTAACGGGGTTCAACTGTACTAACTGGGTGGGGACAGTAACGAAGCACGATCGTGAGGGTGATTATGGGAAATATCTTATCTTACCCCTAACTCGTAGACTACGAGTTAGGTAGAATCGAGCTCGTAAGATGAGCGGGTCAAAACCTCTCTGGAATCGCGCAACAGAAGTAAGATAAGCAATTTTTATTCAAAGCTACAATCTTGGACGGAATAAAAGAGAAATCAGACCACCCTCCCCCCCCCCCCCCCAAACAATGATGGATTCGCGCGAAAACCAAAACGCACCTTTTCCTCCATTATTGAAAATGGGGGGAGGGCTGGTTTTAATTTTTCATTTATTGTCCAAGATTGTAGTTCGTATTTTTAGCCCCAAGAATAGACCATTTTTCACGCCCATACAAATCCTTATATTCGCGACTGTTACGTAACATTAACACTCATCTTCCTAGCTAGGGTTACCGTGAGCTTGAACCGTGAGCTTGCATGAGATACGTTACGTAATGAATAAGTTACACTTTAATTTGTAAAGTTGTCAATAAGGTTACGTAATTTCAACTTGATAACGTGAAGAGAAACGTGAGGCTATTGTCCAATGCCCGTGCCGTACATTGATCTAAATATTGACGCTGTTTACGCATATTTCACTTGTATTCGGACAAGGTGACTCGGGATTGACAATTTATATATTGTGTTGAGCATCTACTAGTTAACTATTTCTTCCTGGCATCATTTTTATGCATGACTTCCGCCTGGCTAGTCTAAACTGCTTGTGGTCCCAGGGGGTACTCAGGTATATCGGACGGGGACGTGTGAATGAGGCCAAATTTGTAGACCCCCAAAACGTCCCATTAGCCTAAAAAAAAATCCGCCAGAATTTTTCTAACCTAAAAAGCCCCAAATCGTTAACTTCGAACCCCCCAAAAAGGCCTTCGCATCTCCCCGTCACTAATATACCTGAGTACACCCTGTAATTGTGGTCCCCCCATTTCTCTTAAGATTCTACGAAGGTTTCAATATATGTATCTGATGTATCCTCGCGAGCGATGGCCGAGAATGGAGGCACAGCGTCTCGCCCCAGCAAGTTTTTTTTTTTTACATATCATTTTTTTTTAAATAAATATTAATTAATTACAAATAGGTTTACAACATTGAGTTACACTAAACAGATCTATAGCCTGTGAGCAGGCTCACAAAACGGCACTTTAAGTGCCCGGGGGGGGGGGGTACTCCCTAATAATGGACTATACGGGGAGGGTCCGCCCGAAAGGTGTACCTTTTCAGACTGGAGGTATATAAAAGGGTAGGGATTTCTCGAGTCGAGTATAGAAAAGGGTAGGAATTTCACGAGTTTGAGTATAGAAAAGGGTAGGGAAAACTGTCATTTAGGTATGAGGTGGACTACAGGTTTGAAGTTCTTAGCCATCGTAATTAGGACAGCTTCCTTCCACTTCCTTCTGGGGATATATATTGTTCATTAAGTTCATTCCAAGCCAAGGGATGCAGTGTTTCTACTGTAGGTATGTGAAAGGGGTACCATTTTCATAATTTATATGGAAGGTATATGAAAGGGTTACCATTTTCCATGGAAGGTATATGAAAGGGGTACCTTTTCTGTCAAAAATGGTATATAAAAGGGTAAGGGGTTGGACCTCTGGGCGGAGCCTCCTCGTATAAAACATTTTTGAGTACCCCCCCCCCCCCCCCGGTATAAGTGCGAGTGTCATGCGAGTTGAAACGTGCATTATATTCGGCACGTGCAGAGCCGCGTGACTTCTGCTTTATATAAAGCCGGTTCACAACTCTACGTTCAATTCAAAGTCTTCGTGCAGAGAGAACAGACAAGTGAACCATGATGGCTGTCAAGGTGGGTGCGAGCAGCTTGTTTTACCCTGAAGCGCTTGTGCACTGTTTGTTAAATCATGATTCTATATATTGCCGTAAAACTGAAATTGGATTTGTTTAATGAACGCCCGTGAATAGTACGTGCATGAACTGAGATTTCGTTGAATGCGTAATAGACTAGTTACGTAATACCCCGGTGTAATACCCGCAAAAAAGCCTACACTATTTATAATCAAAGCCTAGCCAGGCTGAATTATTTATTATTCAGAGTATTGCCGGACAAGATGGATACATGTATTCGAAATTAATATCGTGCATCAAATTGCGACCAGCTTAGTAGACTGCAAAACAGTCGTATTTTTGCGTTGGTCTGTCAAACAGATGCGCGCGGTCTTTTGAACGAAAGGTCTAGAGCGAGTGTGTGGAAATACGGGCGCGTGATGTGCTTTCGGCGCTTCGTGCCTTGCGACCAGCGATTTAGAGAAAAAACGACTGTTTTGCAGTCTACCAGCTTAGTCTCGTTTGGCAGAATTTAATACAGACCAAAGATGTGACATGGGCGGCAGAACAGGATCAGATGGAAGTGAATAGTTTCGTACTTATGTTCAACAACGAATGCTCTTTTCTTGCCGTCATTCTTTATATTAATTATATTGATCTTACAGTTTCTATGTAATTATTCATTGTGGCAGTATAATTCACCAGACCGCCAGGCGGAACTCGATTGCTGGACTAAAAAGGTCAAAAAGACCAGTTTAAAAATGAATATGCATTATATGGCCTATTACGCGCGCGTGGGAGAATAAATATAATAATAATGTAACATGTAAGTAAAATTTAATCAAACAAATGTACAATGGTCCAGTTACGCAACAACTGACAGAACACAGGGTTTACTTTTGTCCCGGGGGGAGGTTCCCATATAAAAGTGACGGGCCCTGATCGACGGAATTTTTTAAAGAATCTCGTTTTGTGGCCGCTCTAATTCATTCTTACCCCTAACTCCCTAAGAGCTACCAATTAATTTATTAGTTTTCTGACAAGTAGCTCTTGTCATATATTTTCTGGATACCGGGAAACCCTACGCGGTGCCAGGACGCGGACACGCGGTGCCAAATCACGGATTTTAAGACGAAATCCATTAGAAAATCGAGTAATATTTATGGCCAGTGGACAAAATCTTGTACTACGACGCCATACACTTTCACGCTTAAACTAGACATTCATGAGCCATATCTTAATGGTATTTACCACATAATATAACTCCACAATCCTTAAATTGCTTTCCGCCTTGAGTTTCCTCCCGTGAATGGGTAAGGTCATAAGAGGTGGTAGCCATGTTTCCCAGAAACATGGCTGCCACCTCTTATGACTCATTGAGTTATATTGTTGGGCACCCAACATATTAGACTCCTTCGCAGCTGTTATTACGTTGTAATATTTATTGTCTAGATATTTAGTTTATTTATGTGTTTTTTACATCTATGTGTTGTAGCGCTGAAATCTTCACGTTGAAGAAAAAGTCAAATATCAGTAAAGCGACGTAGTTATTTGGGTCGTGGAGAAGCGTTGCGTGACGACACAAATAACGCCTGCGAAGGAGACTACCAACGGATAGCCTGTGTCGCAGACGAATTTTCGGATTTAATGGATTACCAATGGATCGTTTGTTCAGACTTCGGAGTTACCGGCTCTCACCGTACTCGCGGGTGTCCTTCGAAAAAAAAAAAGGAAAGCGCGATTCACCACGATAGCCTGCGTAGCAGTCGTTTCCTTTCCGAGAGCGTGGGAGGCGCAAAAAGAGCTTTTTTCGCGCCTCCCACGCTCTCGGAAACTAGCTGTGTGTGTTTCAATCTCGATCCCAGAGCTCTTCTCTTTTGCAAGAAAAGCGAAGGTCTGGGGTCGAGAATGTGTGCGTTTCATGATATCGCCGAAAGAGTTCTATCCCTGGATTAAAGGTTTTTGCTTTTTTGTTGAAATTTGTTTCAAACGTTGCTTTCATGGACTTAATAGTTTTATTTTATTTTATTTACAACAATATTTATTCAGGAACATCTCAGTTGAAATTAGTAATTTCTTTTATTTGGTTGAACCGGCTGCAGCTGGGTTTCATAATTATGATCTTCGAGATTTCGGCCCTGAACTGGAAACTCACATGAATGTTCATTGCAGATGAAGCTGGTTCTTCCACTCCTTGTGGTTCTCCTGGTCTCTACAGATGCCAAATTCCCAAACCTTGGCCAGTTATTTGGTAAAAGTCCATCCAAGGGTATGGATGTTCATTCCATCGCAGAAAAAATCATTTCCAAGCTTCCATTCAAGCTTCCTGTTTCACTTCGCAAGTCAGAAGCTGAATCACCCGGACTCGACATTGCACCATCTGCTAAGAAATTATCGCCAAAATTCTGTGCCTCGTACGACTGTCCTAATTTCTATGAAATGAAGCTCAACGTGACAGACTACAAATTGCGTTGTTACCCTAAGTCGTACAGTTGGGTCTCGACCACTGTTGAAGGTAAGGTTTTGATTAGGTCCTGATTTTGTGCTCCCAAATATTTGTTTTGGCGAGGGTGTGCGGACCACTTCTTGCAACCCTTACCCTATTTCAGACCAAAATATGTGATTTTTGATACCCTATTTTAGACCTGACCCAAAAATCTATATCCTATTTCAGACCTCTAAAATAAGTACACGTGTCTAATACATGACCTCAGCTACCCTGGAAGGGCTTCCATTTGCGTAAACATTTGAGAAGGGCTTCAAATTCCCCGATCTTAATGGGAAAAAAATTAGTTTCTTCTAAAAACCATACCCAATTCCATGCCAGAGTGCAAAACATACTCTATTTCAGACCCAAATGATCAAAATCTATAACCCTATTTCAGACCAAAACTGCTCAAAAACGATACCCTTTGGGCAGCACATACTTATAAAGCTTATATAAGGGAGTACCCCCCCCCCCCCTCCTCCCCCACCCCCCGGTTTTGAATAAAAAGGGAGGAAGAATATGAAGTAGCCTACCCCAGTTGAATCCCGCTATCTCGTACTCCCAGGGAAACGCAAAACAGTGCGAGATATATAGCCGATAGTACGTAAATGACTGAAAAACAAGGGCAAGGGATATAGGCTTGAGTTCGAGATAGCGGGGTGTTCGAGATAACCGAGTTCGAGATAGCGGTTTTCTCTTTATGATTCACTGGTCTTAAAATTTTAGTCAAACATCCACCAATGCAAGTCATGCAAGTTTCTGAAGGACAAGGGCCTGGGGGGAGCGCCAGCTTCTTTAAACCCTTACCCGTTTTCAGACCAAAATATGGGATTTTCCGCACCTAATTTGAGACCAAAATGTTCAAAATCTATATGTACCCGTTTTCAGACTAAAAACGGCTCAAAAAACATACCCTTTGGGGCGGCACATACCTATAGTATATAGGGGAGTAACCCCCCCCCCCCCCCCCCCCCCTCTCTTGGGATGTCGTAGCCTTTGTCCTCTCGGGGATTATATAGTTTAATTTATACCAACATGTTACCTGAACCATTAAAATTGCAATTTTCCATCTCGACTTTAGGTAAGAATTCCAGAGATGCCGGCCAAACTGCCTTCTGGCGGCTATTCAGATACATTCAAGGTAACAACGAAGAAGAAATGAAAATAAAGATGACAGTGCCAGTAACAATGGAAATCCAGCCGAACAGCGCAGAATCCGAAGAATCCTTCTGCAGAAAAAACTTCACCATGAGCTTCTTCATACCGTTCAAACATCAGAAGAATGCTCCATCTCCCTCAGCGGATAATGTCCATCTGACGGTCGTCAAGCCGTTTTGCGCCTATGTGAAGGTGTATGGAGGCTATTCTAACATCAGGAAGGTGAAAGCTAACTACAATGCTCTGGTAAAATCGCTGAAGAGAGATGGCATCGTGGATGACTTCCGTACCGATGCGATTTATTCTGCCGGGTATGACAGCCCAATGAAGTTTTTTTACCGACACAACGAAGTCTGGCTCGTTAGCAAAAAGCACAGCCCGGCTCTTTCGGTGAACAAAGGCGAAGCGTTGGAAGTGGATACATTGTAAATCTGAAAACACAGTTTTATTACAAAAAAAAAAACACAAAATGTATATCGTGACATCTGACATTAAAAAGTTAGGTCGATCAGATGCTTCGTTCTCATTACAGTGTAGACTATAATTTGCCATAACAAGGTTCAGAGAAGTTTGAAGTTGATCACTGCTAGGGTTTACTTCGCGTTATTTGATTATTGCTGTACAATTTCGATTCAGTGGCCGTGTAACAGTTATTTTTAGTAGTTTATCTATGAATTAAAGTGTTAAGTAATGAAGCCAATAACTGTCTTGATTTTATAAAGCAAGGGTGTGGTTAAACCGGTGTTACTCTTATAGTTACCCAAACGTAATACTCGGGACTATCGTTATCTTTGTTATCCGTTTTGCTTTAGGACGTTGTTTTCAGATTAATTTTTCCTGATTAGCCCTGAAATTTTATCTAGGAAACATAGTTGTAATTGTGGCAAAATGGCAGACTGATATTGCAAACGTCTGCAGTTAGTTACGGCATGTTAATTTAGGATAAACAATTTCGGGTAAACTTTCCATACTGCAATTGCCATTTGCCACACAAACACATGGAAAATGCCCAATTCTATTGGAAACTATTAGAACTCATATAATATTGGAACCAATTGATTTGAATCCGATCGATTTGAACCCGTATTATGATGGCGACATCCCTGACCACTCAGGAGCATGGTGTTAAAACTCACGGAAAACAGAGAACTAAAATTCGTTTTGGTGCCGGCGGTAGAATGAGGAGTACACGGTCGTTAAAACATCGCAGAAAGAAATGCTTCGGCTGTATAGTAATTTTAAGTTATTGTAAATGTAATTGTACGATATTGTCGGTAGCACTTTCATAGCATGCGACCTCCTGAGTTTTCACTTTATTCGCGAATTCGTGATCTCATCCTGACAGGGCGGTTGCGATTGTAATATCCTGAGCTAGACTTTGATATATTGCAGGTTTTTTTATTACGAACGTAAAACTATTTTATTTCATACATTATAAAAATATAAGACAGGTGGGCTGGAAAATTTGTAGCCCGGGCCTACGGGCCTATAGGTTCGCTACACCCCTGATTACTGGAACTAGAAAAAACAAGATGAAGTTGGCCTACAGTTTGATTACAGTTGGCCAGAAGTTTTCACAAAAACTGTTAACCGACCCAGCCGTTAACCGACCCTGCCGTTAACCAACCTTACCGTTAACCGACCCTACCGTTAACCGACCCTGCCGTTAACCAACCTTACCGTTAACCGACCCTACCGTTAACCGACCCTGCCGTTAACCAACTTACCGTTAACCGACCCCTACCGTTAACCGACCCTACCGTTAACCGACCTTACCGTTAACCGACCCTACCGTTAACCGACCCTACCGTTAACCGACCATGCCGTTAACCAACCTTACCGTTAACCGACCCTACCGTTAACCGACCCTACCGTTAACCGACCCTGCCGTTAACCCAACCTTACCGTTAACCGACCCTACCGTTAACCGACCCTACCGTTAACCGACCCTACCGTTAACCGACCTTACCGTTAACCGACCCTACCGTTAACCGACCCTGCCGTTAACCAACCTTACCGTTAACCGACCCTACCGTTAACCGACCCTGACGTTAACCGACCCTACCGTTAACCGACCCTCCCATTAACCGACCCTACCGTTAACCAACCTTACCGTTAACCGACCCATGCCGTTAACCGACCCTGACGTTAACCGACCCTACCGTTAACCGACCCTGACGTTAACCGACCTTACCGTTAACCGACCCTACCGTTAACCGACCCTGCCGTTAACCGACCCTGCCGTTAACCAACCTTACCGTTAAACCGACCCTACCGTTAACCGACCCTGCCGTTAACCGACCTTACCGTTAACCGACCTTACCGTTAAACCGACCCTACCGTTAACCGACCCTGCCGTTAACCGACCCTGCCGTTAACCAACCTTACCGTTAACCGACCCTACCGTTAACCGACCCTGACGTTAACCGACCCTACCGACGTTAACCGACCCTACCGTTAACCGACCCTGACGTTAACCGACCTTACCGTTAACCGACCCTAGCCGTTAACCGACCCTACCGTTAACCGACCCTACCGTTAACCGACCCTGCCGTTAACCGACCCTGCCGTTAACCCTACCGTTAACCGACCCTACCGTTAACCGACCCTGCCGTTAACCGACCCTACCGTTAACCGACCCTACGTTAACCGACCTACCGTTAACCGTTAACCGACCCTGCCGTTAACCGACCCTACCGTTAACCGACCAGCCGTTAACCGACCCTACCGTTAACCGACCCTGCCGTTAACCGACCCTACCGTTAACCGACCCTACCGTTAACCGACCCTACCGTTAACCGACCCTGACGTTAACCGACCCTACCGTTAACCGACCCTACCGTTAACCGACCCTACCGTTAACCGACCCTACCGTTAACCGACCCTGCCGTTAACCGACCCTGCCGTTAACCGACCCTACCGTTAACCGACCCTGCCGTTAACCGACCCTACCGTTAACCGACCCTGCCGTTAACCGACCCTACCGTTAACCGACCCAGCCGTTAACCGACCCTACCGTTAACCGACCCTACCGTTAACCGACCCTGACGTTAACCGACCCTACCGTTAACCGACCCTACCGTTAACCGACCCTACCGTTAACCGACCCTACCGTTAACCGACCTGACGTTAACCGACCCTACCGTTAACCGACCCTACCGTTAACCGACCCTACCGTTAACCGACCCTGCCGTTAACCGACCCTGCCGTTAACCGACCCTACCGTTAACCGACCCTACCGTTAACCGACCCTGCCGTTAACCGACCCTGCCGTTAACCGACCCTACCGTTAACCGACCCTGCCGTTAACCGACCTACCGTTAACCGACCCTACCGTTAACCGACCCTGCCGTTAACCGACCCAGCCGTTAACCGACCCTACCGTTAACCGACCCTGACGTTAACCGACCCTACCGTTAACCGACCCTGACGTTAACCGACCTACCGTTAACCGACCCTGCCGTTAACCGACCCTACCGTTAACCGACCCTGCCGTTAACCGACCCTGCCGTTAACCGACCCTACCGTTAACCGACCCTGCCGTTAACCGACCCTACCGTTAACCGAACCCTACCGTTAACCGACCCTACCGTTAACCGACCCTGCCGTTAACCGACCCTACCGTTAACCGACCCTGCCGTTAACCGACCCTACCGTTAACCGACCCTACCGTTAACCGACCCTACCGTTAACCGACCCTACCGTTAACCGACCCTACCGTTAACCGACCCTGCCGTTAACCGACCTACCGTTAACCGACCCTACCGTTAACCGACCCTGACGTTAACCGACCCTACCGTTAACCGACCCTACCGTTAACCGACCCTACCGTTAACCGACCCTACCGTTAACCGACCCTGCCGTTAACCGACCCTGCCGTTAACCGACCCTACCGTTAACCGACCCTGCCGTTTAACCGACCCTACCGTTAACCGACCCTGCCGTTAACCGACCCTGCCGTTAACCGACCCTGCCGTTAACCGACCCTGCCGTTAACCGACCCTACCGTTAACCGACCGACCGACCCTACCGTTAACCGACCCTGCCGTTAACCGACCCTGCCGTTAACCGACCCTACCGTTAACCGACCCTACCGTTAACCGACCCTGCCGTTAACCGACCCAGCCGTTAACCGACCCTACCGTTAACCGACCAGCCGTTAACCGACCCTACCGTTAACCGACCCTGCCGTTAACCGACCCTACCGTTAACCGACCCTACCGTTAACCGACCCTAGGCCGTTAACCGACCCAGCCGTTAACCGACCTACCGTTAACCGACCCTACCGTTAACCGACCCAGCCGTTAACCGACCCTACCGTTAACCGACCCGTAACCGACCCTACGTTAACCGACCCTGACGTTAACCCGTTAACCGTTAACCGACCCAGCCGTTAACCGACCCTACCGTTAACCGACCGAGCCGTTAACCGACCCTACGTTAACCCGACCCTACCGTTAACCGACCCTACCGTTAACCGACCCCGTTAACCGACCCTGCCGTTAACCGACCCTACCGTTAACCGACCTACCGTTAACCGACCCTACCGTTAACCGACCCTACCGTTAACCGACCCTACCGTTAACCGACCCTACCGTTAACCGACCATACCGTTAACCGACCCAACCGTTAACCGACCCTGCCGTTAACCGACCCTGCCGTTAACCGACCATGCCGTTAACCGACCCAGCCGTTAACCGACCCAGACGTTAACCGACCCAGCCGTTAACCGACCTTACCGTTCATCGACCCAGCCGTTAACCGACCCAGCAGTTAACCGAGCCCAGCCGTTAACCGACCGTACCGTTCATCGACCCAGCCGTTAACCGACCCTACCGTTAACCGACCCTAGCCGTTAACCGACCGAGCCGTTAACCGACCCAGCCGTTAACAGACCCTACCGTTAACCGACCCTAGCCGTTAACCGACCCTTCCGTTAACCGACCGAGCCGTTGACCGAACGAGCCGTTAACCGACCCAGCCGTTAACCGACCCTACCGTTAACCGACCCAGCAGTTAACCGAGCCCAGCCGTTAACCGACCGTACCGTTCACCGACCCAGCCGTTAACCGACCCTACCGTTAACCGACCGAGCCGTTAACCGACCGAGCCGTTAACCGACCCAGCCGTTAACAGACCCTACCGTTAATCGACCCTACCGTTAACCGACCCTACCGTTAACCGACCCTACCGTTTCGACCCTGCCGTTAACCGACCCAACCGTTAACCGACCCTATACCGTTAACCGACCATACCGTTAACCGACCCAGGCGTTAACCGACCCAGCCGTTAACCGACCCTACCGTTAACCGACCATACCGTTTACCGACCCAGCCGTTAACCGACCCAGCCGTTAACCGACCCTGCCGTTAACCGACCGATCCGTTAACCGCCCGTTAACCGACCCAGACGTTAACGGACCGAGCCGTTAACCGACCCAGCCGTTAACCGACCCTACCGTTAACCGACCCTACCGTTAACCGACCCAGCCGTTAACCGACCCAGCCGTTAACCGACCCTGCCGTTAACCGACCCTGCCGTTAACCGACCGATCCGTTAACCGACCTAGCCGTTCACCGACCAACCGTTAACCGTCCCTACCGTTAACCGACCATACCGTTAACCGACCCTGCCGAACGCTACTTACGCAGGCAAAAAACTCTCGCTTATGCAGAAACCCGGAGGAGAGATGGGGTACTCCCTTATATAAGCTATGGTTTTTGAGCCGTTTTGCTCTGAAAACGGGTATAGATGAAATAGGATGTTTTGCCTACTCGTCTGAAATAGGGTATATATTTTTGCAATTTTGACTTTAAAATGGGGTTATTTCCCCCGAAATTTTAAGGGTCAGGTCTGAGCGCTATGCGCTCGGTCATTATTAGTACAGGATGTACTTTTGTGATGATCAGAGTGGGGTCGTTCAGGATAACCCGCTAAACCGCTAATTCGCTAAGGTGTAAACTTTGATAATCAATTCATTAATTAATATTAATTAACAACTGTTGCGTGGGGCACGCGTGTACACCACGCAAAACGTGGGTTATCTATCTGCGTTATTATTACTAGTATTTAGCAAAATATATGTTTGTTTCAGGCAACGCTTTGCTCTCCTTGTTTTTAAGAAGGCATCGGAGCTCAGGCATTATCCTATACTTAGAATGAAAAGTCGCGAAAACTCGGAGTAAAAGAGATGAAGATTCAATTTATTTTTAACGGATCGGAGGAAGTTTAACTTCCTTTATCATCTCTAGCATGGGATTATCGTTTACACGTAAAACAGAAAAAACTATTGAAGAAATTGTAAGTAATTTGAAAGTACATATTATTTATTATTATTAGCCCGAATGTCTAAAAAATCCATGCTAAACGTTTTGCATCCCTTTTCGGTAACTTTATGCTCACAAGGAGGTCAATGAACGCCGATGAAAACAGAGCTACTAATCATCTTGAAATTCAACGTGATATATAAGGCCAGGTCAGTCAGAGAAGTGAACTTCGTCGACTTCTGTTTAAGTTGCAATCTGTAACTTGGAGAGTAAACTTTGGACAAGCAAACGAGCACTTTGAAACTCCTCCCTGTAAAAAAAAAAATAATAAACATAAATAAATAAGACATAAATAAACAAAATGAACATAAAAATTCATACAGAAAGATAGAGTCAGTTCGTTTTTACCTTGGTAATTTTACTGCTGATAAAAAAAATATATGATGTAGTATATTTTTAGTTTCTGTTTTTCCGTCATTTAAACTGAATTACGGTGAAGAACGCCCTACCGTTGCCACTCGACAAGGCTTTTGATTAATTTTTGACAACTTTTTGACATCTCTTTGACAACTTTCTGATGGCTTCCATTTAAACTAGCAAATCAAATTGTAAGAACTGTGGGAGGCGATGTCAATTGTCAGAACGCGAACATGGAGCTTGACGACTCCGTCTCTCATAGTTCTTGCATTTTGATTGGCCAGTTGAAACGAAAGCCATCAGAAAGTTGTCAAAAAGATGGTGAAAAGTTTAAAAAATTAATCAATAACTTTGTCGAGTGGCAACGGTTGGGCGCTCTTCACTGTAATCGCTGAACATTGTTCACGACTTGCGCGTGTAGTTCACGCGTCTGACAGTTAGGATACAAGAACCTCCTTAACAACAACAACAACAACAACAACAACAACAACAACAACAACAACAACAACAGGTTAAGCCCGATCAAACGTTGTGAGAATGTTGTGACCGTTTGATTTGGGCCACAAGAACCTCCTTAACAACAACAACAGCAACAACAAACCTTTGCTCCGAAGCGCTGCTCTCATCTGACGTCTTCAACCGCTCACTGATGTGAAGGGCACAAGTTTTAATCACGTTTGTCTCCGCTGTTCCTGTAAGAAAATAATTAAGAGTGAAACAAGTCGGCAGTGAGAGAGGTAGACGCTGCAGACAAGTTGACGTAAGTGGAGGCTTGACTACATGTACAGCCGAAGCTCCTGTAAGTGAACACCCTCGGGAAGCAGAAAAAGTGTCCGCAACTGGATCTGGCCGCTTATGGGAATGATTCTCATAATACAGAGTTTGCATGAGAGTTCAAACGGAGTTTTGTCAAGGCGGCCGTAAGTAGAGCTGTCCGCGCACGAGAGGTCCGTTCAGAGAGCTTCGACTCTATTTCTATTCGTGGTAAACGACAATCGTTCCCCAACTGACTTTTCTCACAAGTTTTATTGTTTTACAAATGGAAGACAAACAAGCAAGCACAAACCTTGAAGCGCGCCCAGAAGAGCGACAACAGCTGTCTGTGTGTCAATGGCTTCATCAAGCGCTCCTGACAAAACGCGCTCTTTTACTTCAAACATGAACGACCTGCAAAGTAAGCAAGAAAGGGGGCGAAATTATTACAGCTGTTTAGCAGAGTTTTAGAGTTGTTTCGATTGACTGTCGAGAAAAGTGCTTTATATGTTTTGTTTTTTTGTTTTCCATTAGATGAGCTCTGTAGTTGGGTAAAGGCATCATGCAGCTTGGTTTAACCAATCAGAGCAAATATGATGTTTGATTGGCCAATCAGATACCAATTGCGAATTGCTTTATACTACGTCACTTTTCCCGCGCTTAGCGCCGGTTGCAAAGTTTTGCCGCGAGTTTTGATTGGTTCACTGCGCTATTTTAGCGGAATGTGATTGGCCAGAAACGATTACTTTGGATTTTGTTTTACAACAATCATTAGAAAACCATTCAAGTTCTTTAAATTAGTTCTTTAAATTTGCAATTGTCAACAGCCAGCTAGTCTTATGTAGTTTTGGCAAGATTAAGAATCGTAAACGCTTCAAATGTGACACTTTGCTGCCTACATCAAAAAATTGCAATTCCCTTGTGTCTCCCACTTTCCCCAATTTCTTACTTCCAATCTTAACCCATCAACTTCTTCCCATACGAACTACTTCTAAGACATTACCTCAAGAGAGCTTGAGAACTTGCGATCATTTTCACGATAAAACTGGCGAGTCTTGGTAATTCGGGTTCATCGGTGTCATCTCCCGCTGTCGAGCTCTGCAATGAGAAAGAAGAGGAATCCATATAACACGTTCTTTCAAAAAGAACCTTTCTGACTTATAAGATCAACGTGGAAAACTAGAAAATGTGCAATCTGTCTCTCTTAAAGGGTCAGTGTCACCAAGATTTAGTACTACTTAAAAACATCCTAGCATGAGAAGTGTTTGTATCAATGGAAATCCACTAATAGTGGCCTGGTCTTGCTAAAAGTTACTATACTAGTACAAAAAAAAACTGCTAAGCAATTTATTTGACTAAGGACGGGTAGGAAGGAAGTGGAATGAAACTTGAAAAAGTCGGGCCGACGTTTTCAAGTTTTACGGTGTTCTTGGAAAAAATAGCTCAAAATTAATGAATCTGGTTTGTTCCCACCACAGGAGAATGAATTGATGTCTTTCTCTTGTTGTTCAGGAGCCATTTTGTGCATCAGCGAGTGTACGGTCATAATTCAAGCATAGTTTACACAAAAACTGGGGAGAATTCTCGTGATACTGCCCCTTTAAAGTCAAACTCCATTGTACCTTCCCATTTTCTGATGTTTAGGGAAATGTTCTTAGTTTCATTTCCGACTATTGTATGTTGGAAAGTCGCCAGAAAATACGTCGTATGGATGAAAAGGCAAAAACATTGTCCTCCTATTCAAAGATGGTTGGAATAAAACCAATTCCGGCCTTTTCAATACTTATGGACCACAGCAGTGGTATATAACACGCATATCATACCTGTTGTGCGATAGTTGTCAATACAGCAGACACTAGCGGTGCCATAAGACTGGTATTTACACCAATGCTATGTCTTCCGAGCTCAGTAAGCAGAAGAACCTCAGCCAGAGCGGGTCGGAAAACAAGAAGGGCCTAAAATGGGATTTGACAATACGGTAAGAGAAGAAAGGCGTCAAAAATATATCTCAAAACTGTTGAAAAGCACGCAAATGTTGATCCGAAAATAAGCCTCCCCCAACATCATCGTCGCAGAAACCCCATTCCAAAAAATAATTATTTAATCCGTCCGTCAGTCAGTCAGTCAGTCACTCAAGCAGACAGTCAGTCAGTCACTCAAGCAGACAGTCAGTCAGTCAGTCAGTCAGTCAGTCAGTCAGTCAGTCAGTCAGTCAGTCAGTCGGTTAGTCAGTCAGTCAGTCAGTCAGTCAGTCAGTCATTCAGTCAGTCAGTCAGTCCGTCATTCAGACAGTCAGTCAGTCAGTCAGTCAGTCAGTCAGTCATTAGTCCGTCATTCAGACAGTCAGTCAGTCAGTCAGTTAGTCAGTCAGTCAGTTCAGTCAGTCAGTCAGTCAGTCCGTCAGTCAGTCAGTCAGTCAGTCAGTCAGTCAGTCAGTTAGTCAGTCAGTCCGTCATTCAGACAGTCAGTCAGTCAGTCAGTCCGTCATTCAGACAGTCAGTCAGTCAGTCAGACAGTCAGTCAGTCAGTCAGTCAGTCAATCAAACAAACAATGAAACAATCGATCGATCTATTCATTTATCACGAAATCAAACATACAATCAATTAACATACAGTGTACACAATACTGACTATGTTGGAAAATGCGTTGCTTCGTCAACAAAATATTCCATAGTGAGATATTAATAACGCTATTCTTCTACTTCATATACGTTACTTTTGTTTAACTTGAATAAATGTTCTGAGGTAATCAGTTCTTACCTGAGGCAGAACGTCAACTTCCATATTGTAACAAGACATCAGAATTTGAAGTACGTTTGTCAGGACAATCGATACGGGACCGCCTCGGAGATTTACATTCCCTGACTCTGTAAAAAGAGCGAGTTGTAATTACGAGAAATATGTTACAGAAAGGAGCCCAAAAGCGTGAACACTTTCAATTCACATTCTTTCGTGCGGCAGACTATCGAATCAGAAGCAGAAGAGAGCTAATCCTATCCTCGGCTTCTGATTGGATAGTATGCGTGCACGAAAGAATGTGAATTAATTAAAAGTGGTCACACCGGTTTATTATATTGTAAAACTGGTCATGGTGAAACGAGCATCATGATTG
>MU827304.1:3186750-3221762 GCA_029204205.1 Desmophyllum pertusum | reverse complement strand
CTTAGGCCCAGTTCAGACGCCGTACTTCACATCAGCTGAAACAAATGCATTAATTATTATTAATAATGTATTTTTCAATGTACCAGCAATTTTCCCCTATTAAATTAAGTTCGGCTGAATTAAGCTCGGCGTCTGAATCAATTCAGGCGATCTAAATTAATTTGGGTCGGCCTAAATTCGAATTCGATTCGGCTCATGTGAAATACGGCGTCTGAACTGGGCCTTAGAAGTTTCCATTGAGGACACAAAAATCTCTAAAAATCGAAAAAAATCGCTAAATCAAATACAGTCGAAGCTCGCGTAACCGTAAACCGTCCGCAACTGGAGCTGACCGCTTACGAGAATGATTCTCGTAAGCGGCCACTTGCAGTATAAGGGATATGTTGCCACTTACGGGAGCTTGCACCGCTCACACTAAACAGTATTAATACGTAAAAAAAATACCATCGTATGAAATGAATGTTTGTTTTATTGTCCTTTATGCAATATCGATCGTGGCAAAAAAATGCAGTGATAAACAATAAATTCCTTGTTTTTATAAACAAGCATTATTTCCTTGCCACTTGTCATATTTTAACGAATTTTACGTGGCTCCAAATTTCTTCACATTGAGACGTATTTGTGGCGAGCCAACCAAGATTTCTTGAATAGTACGTCTTTAATTATTGGATATATTATGCTCTACGACGTACTTCAAACCAATGCAAAACGGTATTTTCCAAATAGAACACGACAACACTCAATAACCAACTAAAAACGGTTGATCTCAATAGAACATGGTCTAAATAACACTTGGCAGACAGGAAGAAGAAGTAAAATAATTTTGGTTAAAGCCAAAGCCACTGATACAGTAATTTGGAAGCCACTGGAGGTTTTGGCGAAGAAGAAAAACCCGGCAATCATAGATCTTTTTTTCGTAATTTCTTCGGATTTTGGTACCCCGTTTGTAGAATTTGAACTATCGTTTCATCATTCCTCGCGTAGCGGGGTTTATAATTCTGTCCCCCCAAGAGCTCACGCGAGAGCAATTCTCGTGTGGCCTTTACGATCATAAATGTTTGTGGAGTTGGGGGATGTCATGACGTCACACGGCGCGCTCGTGGCCTAATGGCTTAAGGCGCTAACTTTTAAATCTGATCTTCGGGATTGAGGGCGTGAGTTCAAATCCTAAATGTTTTGTTTTTTTTGGTTTTCGGTTCGAATCCAGGCCGTTCTTTAATAACACTGACTTCGACGTAATCTTTGTACACGTAAATGTAGAAACAGGAACGGCTGCTGAAGAATAACAATTTTTACTCCAAGTTTCAAGTACGTTTATCGAACGAATTTATATACGGGTCATTTGTGAAAAAATGGCTTTATTAAATCCGTTATCAACAACAGGAAAAGGAAAGACGACTCAGGAATGTCTCAAAGTACGATCAACATATGGCTTAGTTTTCATTGAAGACGTGAAGACTTGTGTCTGAAAATAATTCGCCGATCCCGATATTGCGAAGAAGATTTTACCTACAAAAGCGAGGTGGTTTCAGATCATTCGGACGGAAAAGTGGGGAAAACAGTACAAGAGCGCTACAATTTATTACAGATGTCGGGAGACGAGCGAACTCCAATCGAAACCAAAACCCGGTGGCATAGCAAAAACACGGCGTTCGTCCGGCGATTCTCAGAAACCTTGCAGCGATTCTTGGAAACCTTGCAGATCAAATCGCAGCGTGCCCGTTACTAGGCAACAAAAGCTTCGCGAGGACCTGCATGTGAAAAACAGGTGAAATAAATCCCATTAAAAACAAATACCCGGCTGTGTTTGACAAGTTAATAAACGTTGCTTTTAGACAATTTTAACTGCAAAAACACACCTAAATAAATGTTAAATAAAACGTTGAAAAAATGCCAAACATTGTTTGCTGACCATTGTATCGTTATTATAACTAAAAGTGCTTAGGCGAGGGTTTATAAACAGATTAAGGGCCAGTTTGAGCAACACAGAACTCCAGCAAAAGTGGACGATAGGTAACGAAAAAGAGAGAGGAGACAAATCTACTGGGTAAGTTGTTATGGCTAAAACTTCAAATATTTTAAGAGCGAGTGTCGGTAATATCGAGCAACTCTGAACTTCTCAAAAAATCTTACTTTTTCATTTTTTTTTATAAATAGCTTTTGGATAGAAAATAAATCTAAGGTGCTTTAATTTGAAGAAAAATTAATCGAAAGGCGAAAGTGGCCAATATGGAAACATGAAACTATAAACTCGTGTTGCGTTCGAAGTTCTACAATCTTTTATAAAATAACTGATATACTAGGCGCGTTCCTATTAGTCGAAAACCTATTGACTATTATACTAGTAAATTCATAGAAAACTAGAGAAACTGACAAATAAGTTTCATTTTCAATACACTTCGGGACGAGGGACGAAACGGGTACACGAAGAATTACCCATGCAACTCTAGTCATTAATGTCTTATTTTGGCCTGTCAGAGGATGAAACAAAATATATCTACCTTCCTAATAGAAGATCTGTTTCTTGGAAACCTTGTTTGCAAGGGAAAGGACCACAAAAATCTACCACAAAGTCAAAAAGCTCAAAGAGTAGACATTCAATGACTGAATTTGATTTTGCACCCACAATGATGGAACTTTTAGTTTCCGTGTAGGACTCGCTGGAAGTTCTGATTAAAGTTGAGCAAGCGTGCTGATCAATTTTGGTTTTAAAAAAAGCAGAGAAAAGATATCTGACGAATTCAAATAGCATGACACGATTTTCTTTTAAGCTTACTTTTTTATTTAGCAAAAAGCTAAGAAAAACAAGGCAAATTTTCGCCATGACGTGTTTGAAACTGTAAATTGCACGAAACATGCAGTGCATATTCTTCACAGACGTGTGGCACCTAAAACATAATGGTATATTTTTGTCTGCTAATTTAGAGAATGGAACAAATGATTGGCATAATGACCGTGTTGATGGTGGCACTGCTCGCTCCTTCCGCCCAAGCTGTAACAGTTTCTGACACTGGTCTTGGTATTGTGTACAAGCTTGGAGTGGGTCCAAGACGTCTCGCTAGAGAGACCAACCACCAACTATAACTCTCTGCCGTATCTCCTCGTGTCCAAGCACCCGCAGTATCCAAACAAGCGCTCCTTGGTGCAGTTCGAAAACCTCCCCAGCGACTGTCCCTCGTCAAAGATTCACTCTGCCAAGATGTACTTGTACTATGTCTACGCGCACAAGGCCAGCTGGCATCCTATCACCATGACCCCTTTCATCCCACGCTACATGCAGCTTTACTTGGTGAAGAAATCCTGGAACGAAGCTCAAGCCACCAGTATCAAGAGATTATCCAGTATTAATTGGTCCACGCTTTACCTGGGCCTGGATGGTATCGACGCCGAAGCATGCCCTGAGCCAGGCATTGTCACGATCTTCCCCTTTCGACCAAAAAATAACTTTGTGGAGTTCGACGTCACCAATGCAGTAAAGAGGTGGAAAGACGGCTTGCCTAACCACGGCCTGTTGATCCGCGCCAAAAACGAGCTGGAGGCCGGACGAGGTATTCGCTTCGCTAGCAACGCCATGTCCGATTCTTCCAAGCATGCCTTTGTCCTTGTCCTCTGCCGTGACTAGTGAGGAACTTGTTCCCCACCAACAAACTTAAACTGAGTAGCTTTAGAAAACGATTTGTATCTGCATTTGATGCCATACAAATAAATGAAAATAGTAATGCAGTTGTTTTTGCTTTTGTTGTTGTTGCTGTTGTTGTGTTGTTGTTGTTGGGAAACCTTTGGTCCCTAGCTTGCTGATTGCAATATTTTTATTACACTGCTAGTTTCATTTCTATTGAAGAATTTTGCAACCAGAAACATGGTCTAGACTGAATAGCAACCAAAACGTCAGAAAACAACCAACAATAACTCAAAAGTAATCAAAATCAATAAAAGAATGCTAAAATGATATAAACAGGTAAAAGTTATTGGAAATTTTTTTTACGCCCACTTCAAGATGGCGGGCATTGTTAGCCACCATCTTGAAGTGGGCGTAAAAAAAATCCTTCCCCCCCCCCCCCCCCCCCCAGTCTGAATAGAGTTAATACTAGTAATTACCGAAAGTGAGGGGAGTGTTGCCGAGAGGTTGATAAAAGGAACAGATGAAATATACTCTGCTGTAGATAGAGGATATTACACGGCGGCGCGAAGATATGAATTTTATTTTCGAGTGGTATTTTCGTGTTTTTAACAGGAGAAGATAAAATTAATATCTTCAAGCTACCGTATCATTTTATTTTTATTATATTGACAAAAACACGAATTAATTCAAAGTTAAAGGGACAGCCGTACATATGCGGTAAATGACGTCATCGATATCCTCAGTAGTGAGGATATGGAAAATACGCCAGTAGGGTCCCGGATGTAGTTTCGTGTGGATTTTACGAGTGGTCTATATAATAAACTGTAACAATTAATTAATGTAGAAAATTAGCAAGATCAGCAAGATTTAAAAAAGCATTTGCTGAAAGCACAGCTAAGAAGAGCAAATAAACAACGCCACTGGGACAGTGATCGCTTCAGCATACAGGTTCAGTGACCAGCAAGCAGCGGTGGGCAGATCGTTCACTGATAGCGACTCTGCATCGGGAATATGGCCATCTGCAAGTGCATATATTGTCTCCTTTCAATAAGATGTTATCGACTGTTTTACTGAGAAGTCCACGGTTGAACGGGAAACACTCGCCCACCTAACTTATGGCAATCGAAGCAGATAAACTATATAACATCGTTTTCCGCCGCCATTTTCCTGATCGCCTCGTATGGACCGCATGGCAAAATGTGCCATATGCCATGCACAAGAACGCTGCCCTTGATACTGTGGGCGCATGAAAAACATAAACCGGAATTTTCGTGTGCCAAATGGAACGGTAATTTTCGTCATTATCCCATCCGCTCGCCAAGATTGAAAATGGTAGAATTGCGGTCACTCTTGTCTGTTTAGTGTTACTCGACGATTTCGATCGAGCTCAGTAACAGATGTATCCTGCTGCATGATGGGCAACGATGACATGTTTTATGCTTTAGCTGCTTCATACGGACTGAGAAGTTTCTAAACTCAGTGTTTAACCTGATCGATGAGTTAAAGCATCATTTCGCATGACGAGGAACGTGTGAACTTCTCTCCCAAAATACAAACCAGACTAACAACCGTCGGAAACTCGTCGATGCAGATACGCCGAAGAAACAACTTCAGTATCAGAATTCTAAGTCATCAGTAAACAAAGAAACAAATGCTACACTGGTAAAAGCCTTACACCACCGCCACCGCCGGGAGACGCGACCGAGCGAGCGGTCCAGGTACGTTCGATCGCTAGCTTGGGTCACTATGTTGTGTTCTTGGGCAAGATACTGTATTGTCACAGTGCTTCTCTCCACCCAAGAGTTAAATGGGTACCGGCGACAAAATGCTGGGGGTAACCTTTGATGGACTAGCATCCCATCCAGGGGGAGTAGCAATACTTCTAGTCGGCTTCATGCTACAGAAACCGGGATAAGCTCCAGCAATGTGGCCCAGTTTGGCCCGAGTGCGGCTTTACCTTGTATTTTTCATATTTTAATTTTAGTAGTTAGTGTTAGTATATTACTTATTGTAATGCGCATTTGAACAGGCCTCGCCTGGAATTTGCACAATATAAATGTGTTTTTTTGATATATTTTTATTTTAGTATACCTTTTTTTACCGCCATCTTTGGACGAACGTAGGCCGGTCTAGATGAGAAATGATCAGAAATGCCAAATGGAACTGAAAATTTCCGGTAATTTCCAAATTTCCGGGAAAAGGGACAACCTCGCAAGGTTGACCAAAATTTTCGAAACGAAATGTTCGAAAATTAATTCCCGTTCCATTCGATTTTGTACCGGAATTTTCGGAAATTTAATTGGTCGAACCCTGCATCTCGATTAGTATAGCCGTCTCATGCGTCGGCAGCAAATATTGTAATTTTTTAGAGCCGGTCCACATCAAACTTGGCTTCCTTTTAATTTTAGACATTTTCATTCAAACTCGAAAGCATGTATCTATGTGTACACTGTAATTTTCACTTGCAACTGAAGATGATCGATTAACGATCGAAACCTGTTTTGTAAATTCAAATGTGTCGTTGTATTTTATCCTCAAAATTTGTCTCAACATTCTGTCAACATTTGTTGAGAGTGAGTCGATGTTGATGTCGTTTGACACCCCTTTTTTGTTCTCGAAATGTTGAAGCCGTTTGCCACGGCATGGTCTCAACGCCTTAACGTCATCATGGTCTCAATAAACGTCATTGGCAATGGCGTTTATTGTAATTTTCTATACCAGCCTTTCACATGTAAATTTCGATTAGTTTGATTTTTTTTCATTCGATTGTTAGCACAGCAAGAGGCCGGATGTGCAATCTCGATCAAATTTAGTTGAAACTATTGGCAACTAGAAAATGCACTCATGCACCAGTTCTAGTTGAATAGTGGTGTGCAACGACAAATTCTTGTGCCAAAAACGAAGTCAGTTTCAATTGCCCAGGCTTGTAGTTCCTTATATTTTTCTTTGATGGCGGAAAAGTATGGGGCACCATTTATGATAATATGATTTACATATAAATGTAGAGAAAAACGCAAATATTGGTGCCAGAGCAAAAGTGATATAGGTATCTAAGAAGACCTTATGAACGTAACGTACATGATTCCATTTGGCTCTGCATCTGTACTCTATATTGATGGTAGGTTATAATTACGTTCTAACTGTATTCAGTAGAAAATGCTATAAGTTAGGGGCTTGAGGTTCTGATTAAACTGCGACAGAACCACATGTGGAAGACGCGGTGGCCTATATGGTTAGCGCGTTGGACTCCGGATCGAGCGGTCGGGGTTCGAGCCCTGGCCGGGGTCATCAGTTGTTGTGTTCTTGGGAAAGACATGCACTTCACTTTCACATTGCCTCTTTCGACTCAGAGTTAGCCTGCGCCTGCACGTAGCAGGCGCTGGAGTAAAATCCAACTCGCGCCCTATCTTACTCCAGAACCAGGGGTACCGGTGACAAAATGCTGGGGAAAGCCTTCGATGGATAAGCATCTCATCCAGGGGGAGTAGCAATACTCCTAGTCGGCTTCATGCTACGAAAACGGGATAAGTTCCGGCGGTGTGGGCCAGTTTTGTCTCGACTGCACGTGTGTCTCAGTTTAAACAGCGATTGTTTTACAGAATCGTCCAAATTTTGAAGTCGACGACAAACAACAGGTTTATTATGGCGCTTCACATAACAAAAAGGTAGGTATTTCGAATATATGACTACAGTGGATAGCTGTTTGGAAGATCCTCTAAAACGTAAGGCTAGAGTGAAGACATTACCACTGTACTTCTAACTGCTACTCTCTCAGATTTAGAAGTAAAGAAGTCAATAAAAATATCACTCTGAGACAGGATAAAATCTTCTAAACTTAAATATACAATAGATAAAAATACTCCAAACCCAAATGTAGTAAATAAATGTGGATTAACTCAGAAACTAAAATTGTACCTCCTAAGGAAAGCCATGTAGAGATAGAAACCGTTTGTTGTTAGCAGTGGATTTATTTGGATTCTGTAATGTTTAGATTAAACAACCATGGAATTGAAAGTCATGCATTTGTTTTAGCAGCACTACTGATAGTTGAACGTTTATAGATTCAATGAGGTTCCACAAGAAAGAGAGAAGGCATGGAAAGAAAGTACTGAGCAAAAATGAGAAGGTTTAACAAATAATTTTAACAGTAAGCCACCACCTTTCTGGACCCTCTATTTTCATTTGTCTCTCATAAACACTACCTCTATTTGTTTTATGACTTGTTATCTATTGTTTCCGTGAGCCAATGATGAGTCCCGTTTCTGTGAGGTAATGGGCGAGCCAATTTGAATCGTGACTCCGGCCTGAGAAGCAGACACCATAACAGACAAAAAGCAAATTAATATTGTATACGGCACTACGGAAAAATCACGAGATGGAACGGAAACGGACATATAAACAACTGGCCATCTTGACGTCAACTTGCACTTTGCTTTTCTCAGCGGGAAATACTCGAAATAAAGTAATAGTTCTCTCTGTTGTTTGTGGTTTACAAGTACAGCCGTCTTCGGAAGGCGACACAAAGTCGGGCCAAACCGCGTTTTCTACTGATTTAGAGAGTATCTGATGGTGTTTCGCCCAGCGAACTCGTAAGTTTATTAACAAAAGCAATTAGGTGACGTTCCACATGGAAAATCACAGCTTGAAACATACAGGTACTTAAGAGCGATTTTAGAGTCGTTTTGCTATAGATACATGAAATAGCGGAACGACTTTAAGAAAAATTTACGATTTTGTAACAATCAAGTCAGATGTGCCAATTTGATACGCAACGGCGACCACAATCCGAGGAAAGAACTCATTCGAATGGACCGAATTCTTATACGCCCATGGCAAACAATTTAACTTTTAAAACAAATTTAAAAAAATTAACCGACCAACGTTGACCTTAAAAAGAAACAATTTGAAAAGAACCCTGTATCCGAGTGTAATGTTATGTTTACGTAAGTCATGGGAAGACGAGGCGAAAGCATGTGAATATTACATGAATGTTTGTACAAATAAAATACCTTTAAAACGATATCAAATATTTCAAAGTATAAATATTTAAGGAAGGAAATATTTAAGGAAGCAAAATACCTATTCATCTATCACTTCTACGTGCTTTCTCACCGACGAAGTACAAGCTAAAGAAAACGTATTAGGTAGGTTCTCGTATTTAGAAGAAGGTATTTACTAAATTGTCCATGCATGTTTGCCAGAAAGTTTCAGTTATTATCTGCCTTCAAGTTAGATTGTTTATTTCTAAAAAGTAAATACATAGAGTGAAGATATTTTCCCGCTGAGGAATCTACTCATATATATCGGAAAACAGTTTAATTAATCTACCCTAGGCTTGAACAAGAAATGGCACTTTTGAGGGTAACGCCTAGCCAGGATCTGACCCAGGATCCCAGCTAGGATTCGAGCCCGGCGCGGAACCGTTTCGTTTCCTTTAGTTTTCCCGCCGTTTTGATCGCATGGCAAAAATGTGGCATGTCGCGAAAATGTAAAGAAAAATTTATCAGCTTTGAATTGTAAAAAGTATATTCATTTTGTTATTAAGAACTTGGACAACAATGGACTCTTCTTTGTCTTAGATAGAGCCAATGCGCTGTTTATCAAGCCGGCAAGAACATTTGCTCATATTTACCAGACTCAAATCTCAAAATTCCCACTATATTTGATGATGATGGGTAGGGGTCAGGGATTTACACTCTGAGTTGGGCCCTAGATAGTTGTTTTAAATAATGGGTTATAGGCGGCAAAGAAAAACATTTGACCCTCAAGTTTATTCAACACTAAATATACACGTACTTACTTACTTTGGCTCATTGCTCCCACCAACAACATCTCTCCATTTTCCACTGCCCTGGGCTATCCTTTCAAGTTGTTTCCATGTGTGTCCAGTCTTCTTTATGTCCTTCTCACGCTCCCGCCGCCAGATGTTCCCGCGGTCTTGCTCTCTTCCTCTGACTTTGGAGGTTCCAGTCCAGGAGACCAGGACTTGTCGGCCAATGCAAGATGTTTTTCGTAGCGTATGACCAAGCCATTCCCATCTCCTTTCTCGAATTTCCTCTTCCATTGGAAGTTGCTGTGTTCTCACCCATACATGTAGTTCCTCATTTCTGATAGTCTCTGGCCGGTGGATTCTTAGGATTTTACGCAAGCACTGATTGATGAAGCACTGTACTGGATCTTCTTCATAGATGCCTTGGTTGTTCGCCACGTCTCTGCTCCGTACAACAGTACCGGCTTAACGTTTGAGTTGAACAAACGTATCTTGGTGGATGTGCCGATTTCTCTGGAGTTGCAGACCTTTTTCAGCAGGTGGAATGCTGTCCATGCCTTGCCACTTCTAGTTTTCACATCTGCGACTGTTCCCCATTGTTTGTCCACTACACTGCCCAAATAAGTAAAAGACTCAACTTCTTCCAGTTCTTCCCCCTCAATTGTGGCTGGCTCATCAGGCCTGTGTTGACCCTCAGGATCTTTGTCTTCTCTTTATTTAGATTCAGTCCTACTTGGGCTAAGACATAACCCAGATCGGATGTCTTTTCCTGCATCTACGGACGGTTGTGTGACAGGAGTGCTAGATCGTCTGGAAAGTCCAGATCATCCAACTGCGACCACTGACAAGGTCCACTGGATCCCGTTTCTTTTCTCATTTGTAACAGTTTTTATTATTAAGTCAATAGCCAAGAGGAACAGGAAGGGTGACAGCAGGCATACCAAATACTAAATGGTGTAAATTCTGCATATGTATTCTGGTCATGTTATCTTTACTGGTCCGTTGTAGTGTCTGTGAGTTCGCAACTAATATTGTTCGAATCCTGGCTCAGATCCTGGCCTTACTCTTAAGTCGTGTTCTATTGGGATCAACCGTTTTAGGTTGCATGGTTAGGTTTTTTCGTATTCTATTGGGAAAACCCGTTTTCGGTTGGTTTGGTTGATCAACTTTTTCAACCGAGCCGAAACTAGTAGGTTGAAACCTTTTCAACCGAAAACGCCGGTTGGAAAATTGTTCTATTGGGAACCTCAACCGTTTCAAACTAAACCGGTTGCGGTTGAAACGGTTGATCGCGATAGAACACGACTTTAGTTTATCTCATTTTATCCATGTTTTGCTTGATGAATTTTTTTCTATATCTGCGCTCAAAAAGTGATAGAATTTCCACACGAGCCTGGAAATTTACAAATTTGCGAGAAACTTCTTTGATGACCAGTATTTTTTATGCGACAATTGGATTTGAGAGAATTTCATGTAGAACTGGGTGTCAGACAAAGCCGGAATGGCATCTTTTGTGCATTTCATTCATCGTTTGAGAATTTAGAAGTGTTAGTGGGATACTAGTAGTGGGGAATTCCACAATGCATTACCTCAAATCATTTGCACGGGATGGATAACAGAGTAGTTTGACCTTGACAAAGAGCAAGTAAGGGATGACTGTGCAAGAAATATAAATGACTTTTGTCCCCGGAAACAGTTAGAAGAGCTATTAATTTATTCTTGTGGCCAACCCAAATTGCAGTTCAACTGTACAGATGAGTCAGGTTCTGTTCATGCTGTTAATGATGCAAATGACACTCTTAACAAGATGTTGGCAAATGTGGATGAGTTTGTTATCAAATACGGCTGGATAGGATTTACATGTAAGGAACGCTGAGGTGATCTCTAGGATGACCAATACAAGTGCCAAAGCAACTGAAAAGGCAATAACATACGGTGATTTTGAAAAGAAAAAATCATCCGTTTAACCCTGTCCTGCCTGGGGTGGGGGGGGGGGGGGCAGAAAGTACCCGCGCTGACTTCAAATTTATCGTACTAAAGAGCATTCAAGCAATCATAGCCAAACTTTATGACTTTTCCTAAAAATTATCTGGAAACATTTTTGTGTGTCAATATTGTGATTACGTGACTTGATGTTTCCATGGCAACCAGGTTTTGACAGGCCGTTTTAGCCAAATTTGGTATTTTCAGCTTAATTTTCAGTTTTCATGAGATTTCCGCTTTCTACGAATAGTTTCCTCCACAATCTTTGCAATTGTTGCATCCTTATATTGTTTTCGATGTTTTCAAATCAAATTTGGTGATTTTCTGACATTTCTGAACAATTTAAAAATCCAAGATGGCGGATCCAAGATGGCGGACATTTTTAAAGTATGACGTTATTTTGGCGTGATATGATATCACAATTGATTCGCGATTGTCACTAAAATAAACATGTTTGAATACTTTATACACCACATAAGTTTCATTTTTATAGCACAAATAACTTTCGAGAAACAGATCGTTTTACCCAAATATGTTGGTTTTTTAGCTTAATTTTCAGTTTTCATAAAATTTTTGCTTTTTACGATGAAATATTTGCAAAATCTTTGCCGTTTTAGCATCTTTATATTTTTCTTGAGTTTTTCAAAACAAATTTGGAGATTTTTTGACATTTCTGAACAATTTAGAAATCCAAGATTTCGGATCCAAGATGGCGGATTTTTTTAGCGTATGACGTCATTATGGAGTGTATGACGTCATAATTGACACGTGACCGCCACTAAAATAAAGATTTTCGGATGCTTTACACACCATGTAAGTTTCATTTTCATAGCGTCAATACTTTTCGAGATACATAGGGGGGGGGGGGGGGGGGGGGGGGGGGGGGGGGGGGGGGGGGGGGGGGGGCACTATCTGCCCCCACCCCCCCCCCCCCCCCCCCCCCCCCCCCCCCCCCCCCCAGACTCAAAAAGCCCAGGCAGAATAGGGTTAATGTCCCATTTTGGCCTGAAACAGTAGATCGGATTCTTATATTTATAATTATAAATGATTATATTGATCTGCTTACTGAGGATCGTGCACTAAAATAAAATTTTCCTCCAAGTGAAGGAACTTGAAGAAATAACCCGAAAACAAAAAGCAAAACCTATTGACACTGGAAAACAAAAAGCAGTTTCCGCTTTCACAACTGATATCGATAACATAGGAAAAACTTTATTTGCAAGGAAAACAGAATCTACCACGATAAGGTCAAACGGCTCTAAGAGCCACATTTTATTTTGCACCCACAATGTTGGAACTTCTAGTTTATGTGGAGGTGGAAATTCTGAGGGCAAGCCAATGCTGGTTTTGGTTTATAAAACAGCATGGAAAATATATCTGATGAATTAAAATATAACGCGCACGATAAATTAACTCGATTTCCTTTTAACACATAAGTAACTCGGAATTTTTTTCCGAGTAGCTTGTGTCACTGACAGAATAATATCTCTCTCACATAAGTAACACTTTTTTATTTAGCAAAAAGTGAAGAAAAATGTTATTTTCTTCAGTTGTTGTTATTAAATAGCCATTGCATAAATTTTTTCACATCTGATAAGGCAAAATGGGTATCAGTAAAGAAAATTATATATATATATATATATATATATATATATATATATATATATATATATATATATATATATATATATTATGAGTCAAATATTAAGCTCTGCCCTAAAGCATTGAGCACTTTCGCTAAGCAAGATTTCAATTCCAGTTATATATATATATATATATATATATATATATATATATTTTGTTCTCTATACATCTGTATAATTAAATTGAGTAAATAAAAAAATAAATAAAACAAAATATACTTCCTTTTAATATTTCTGCGCGAATTAAAAACGATATGAAAATTTTTGTAGCAGCATATTCCTCACAAACGCGATTACACCTATCACACGAACCGGAACTACCAAAATAATAATTATGGTATTTTTGTCTTCTAATTTAGAGAATGGAACAAATGGTTGGCATAGTGACCGTGTTGATGGTGGCACTGCTCGCTCCTTCCGCGCAAGCAGTTCACGACACTGGTGCTGGTAAAGTGTACAGACTTGAAGTGGAACAAGATGTCTGGCTAGAGGGCACCGCCAACCGTAACTCTGGGCCGAATGGGAAGTGGCTCATCGTGGCCAAGCACCCGGAGTATCCAAACAAGCGCTCCCTGGTTCAGTTTGAAAACCTCCCCAGCTCCTGCCCCTATTCAAAGATTCAATCTGCCAAGATGTACTTGTACTATGACTACGCTCACAAGGCCTTTGGGCATACTATCACCCAGACCCCTTTCATCCCACGCTGCTTGCAGCTTTTCTTGGTGAAGAAATCCTGGAAGGAAGCTGAAGCCACCAGTATCAAGAGAGACTATAGTAGTAAATGGTGCACGCCTTACCTGCGCCTCTATGGTTGCGACACCGAAGTATTTCCAGAGCCAGACACTGTCATGATCTTCCCCCTTCGACCCAGAAATGACTTTGTGGAGTTCGACGTCACCAATGCAGTAAAGAGATGGAAATACGGCTTGCCCAATCACGGCCTGCTGATCCGCGCCACAAACGAGCTAGCAGCGGGACGAGATATTCGCTTCGCTAGCAACGCTGCCGATTCTTCCAAGCACGCTTATATCCTTGTCCTTTGCAGTTACTAATGAGGAACTTGTTCCCCACCGAGTAGCTTTAGAAAACGATTGTATCTGCATTCGATGCCATACAAATAAATGAAAACAGTAATGCTGTAGTTGCAGTTGTTGTTGTTTTTGTTGTTGCTATTGCGAAACCTTTCGTCCCTCTGATGATTGCAATATTTTTATAACACTGCTAGTATTATAATACAGGCTGAGAAATTTCTGAACGCTGATTGGTCAGAACGAGCTGAATTTATCTCAAATACCACTCTTGACTTGCCATATTTGAAAGAGAGTGGTATTTCAAGTCTTGAAATACCACTCTCTTCCAAATATGGCAAGTGTGACAATTGACTCTAAGAAAAAAAACACCAGATGGCGGACATTTCTATTGTTTAGCGTGTGGACTAAAGTGGGCATTTCAACGAGATTATCTGTCAAAGTGTCCAAAAACCTACGAATATTGAAAGCAAAACACTTTTGTGTGGTATAACTAAGCTAAACAAAGCATTCCATTGCTTAAACGTTTCAAAACGAAGCTCCAATGACATCTGTGAAGCTACGATCGTCGTGTACTCGGGTAGGATATTTGCCTTGTATTATAAACAAATAATAGCATGAGTTGTACGTAGTATTTGGAATAATAGCGGCTCGTAATAAGCGGCTCGTGATATTTTGGACAATTTTGAAATATCACGAACCGGTATTATTTCCAAATACAGTGGAACCTCGATATAACGATACTCGATATAACGATATTCCCGATCCTAACGATCACAATCTGGCAGCCCAAACGTAAAATTTTCCCCGATATAACGATAAAATCGATCATCGCGCAATTATAATGTAGTTCTCATTGCATAAGGACTGTAACGCGTCTGTCAACAGCTTGTTACGATAGGGATTTATGCAGTACATGAAAAATCAATTATTAACAATACCCCGATATAACGATATTTTTGGCTCTTTTCCCGAAAAATCGTTATATCGGGAATTCGTTATTACGATCTCCCGATATAACGATCTAATTTGGTCGGTCCCTTGGCACATCGTTATATCGAGGTTCCACTGTACTACTACAACTCATGCTATTACCTATACTAATGATGAATTTTGCAACCAGAAACATGCCTAGACTCAGAGATGAAGACAGAGAGAAACCTGATGTAACTTCTTATTCTGACCGGGGCCGGAAGGCGAAATCTTTCTTAATATTGAAGTAAAAGCCACCAAACTTTAAACCTTGACTTGAAATTTATTCTGGAAACAATTTGATTTGATTTGTTCACAGCACTTGCTGTTACCATAGCAACCAATTTTTAACAGGCACGTTTTTCCAAATTTGGAATGTTCTTGTTTCTTAAGGAAGAAAATGACTTTTTGCAATAACTTTTACCTTTTTAGATCATTTTACCATTCTTTTATTAGTTTTGATTACTTTTGAGTCATTTTTGGTGGTTTTCAGAGGTATTAGAAAAAAACTCAAGAAATCGAAGATAGGAAATCATGACGTAATTTCTGGGTCATACATCATCTCATGTTGCATACACCAAAAGAAACATTTTTGGACGTACGATTTACCCTCCAAGTTCCATTGTCATAGCTTCACTACTCTTGGAGTAGCGGAACCTCCCCCCCCCCCCCCCCCCCCCCTGTCTGAAAAGAACCAAAAACATCCGGTCTGAATATGGTTAATAATATCAGAACTAGAGACTTCCTGCAAGTTATGCTGTGAATGACCTTTACTGTGAATAACTTATTATACTGTAAATATATAAACCACAGAGTTTTAAGTTTTACAATTATTGTATTATAGTCCCCCCCCCCCCCCTCCCTCGATTTCTCAAAAGTCCCAATAACTCACCAAAAGTCGTTTCCCTTGTATTTGTTTCACTGTAATTTTATTCCCGATATTTTGATCTCCCGATTTCTCGAACCAATTTTTGTTTCCCTCGGAAGTTCGAGAAATGGGAATTCCACAGTAATCTTGAATCTTTTTAATTATTGACTCAAGGGTCTTTACTGTGCTAATCAGAAGGTGAACACTTCGATTTAAGCTTGGATTTTCCTTTGCCAAAAATTGGTCTATTTTTCCCCTGTATTTATTTTATTGCCATTTTTGCAAAGCTTTTCTGCAAAAACAAAGTGTAAATTTGAGTTTCCTGACTATTCTTCTTCCGGTTTGATCATGTCAAAGTTATAAATCAAAGTGTTGACGCTTTTTTGATTCGCACAGTAATTGTCTATCTCCGTGAACTATTCTTTTGAGATTTCATTCTATTGGAAATCAATGAATTCGAGTTGCGTGACACAGTCCTAACGTGTCACACACGAATCTGTGGAGTTCCATTCCATCATTGACCTTGTAAAGCAGAATTGATGTGAACTGGACACTTCAAGGCAATGTTCTCTGAATACTGGCTCCACAAGTAAGCCCAACAAGGCCGCCATTAAACAGCCGCCACCTATTGCAACTAAGGAAAAACCGCGGGAAAATACTTTGCTCCGAAAATCTTCATCTTGTGCTGCGGCTAGAATCGTGTTGACATAAAGCATTCCACTCAAAAACACCCACCACCAAAAGTAGCACTAAAACGAGGCTAACGTTCGGAAGGAAACGATACCACGCCGCAAAAGCCAGAAAGGTTCCCAAAATAAGCTGAACTCCTGATAAAATCCACGTTTTCTTGACAGCAAGAGAACATGGCGGGTTACACGCAGAAAGAATACCGATGTACGATCTACCAATGAGGCGCCCATGGTAACCATCAAGACGTAATACACGTAGTGGTCACGTGGGTCGAAAGGCGAATTCTGAAAGGCCAGTGTTGTCACCATGCTGCCTAATACCAGGACTTCTACAAATAAACCAACAGAGAACGATACAACGCCACGAAGACTCTGCCACATCAATGCCAACTTCTCGTTCCAGCTCAAGTGATGTTCGCATGTGTCACCTGATGGATTGTACAACTCTTTGGAGTAATGTCTCTTTTCCATGATTGCATAAAACAGCAAATATGCCAGTGGCAATGCAGCTGTTATCAGGACGGTTGTTTTGGGAGAGACACAAACCAAGGTTGTCATTCCTGTATCAGATAAAAATTTGGTCAGTATATGACTATACTTACGCAGAAATAAATTGTTTTAACGACACTTAACGTTTTATAGACTATAGAGTAAGCAATGGCTAGAACCAGGTTAGCCTACTGTCCGTTAGCCTGAGAATAGCACCGATTCGAGAAATGGTTAGGGTTAGTTAGACAGATCCTAGATTTTTAAATTAAAATTAATAACCATATCATAATCGTGAAGACGTCGATGCAGACACTGTATGCAGACGTGAAGCCATTGCTTTGTTTTGCTAAGGGCCTGTTTATATGGAGAAAAGTTGTCCCTGGTAGGAGGGTTACCCTTCCCCCCGAGCCATCTTTTACCAAGCGTTTACATGAAAAAAGCTGTCCCTGTTGACCGAGCCAAAACTTGGCCCTCTCGGGTTCGCGCATGCTCTATAATGTCCCGACTTGTCCCTGGTAGGTGAAACAACAATAGGCAAAGTGTTTATACGGAAAAAAGTTGGCCCGCCCCCCAGGGTCACCCTACCTTCAAAGCGAGTGACCCTCCACCCAGGGTTACCCTAGCTGCCCCCCGAGCCAACTTTGCGATTTCTCATGTAAACGGTTCGCTGCTATTTACAAAGAAATGTATGAAAAGTTATCCCGCCCGGGGTGGCTCTGTATGGAGGGTGACCCTCTTACCAGGGACAACTTTTCTCCATATAAACAGGCCCTTAGCCGATGGAGCGTGAACATCCCGGGGGGTACTCCCTGTATAGGCTAAAAAGGTATGTGCCACCCCAAAGGGTATGAGTTGATGAGCCGTTCTGGTCTGAAAACGGGTATAAAATATGAACATTTTCGTCTCAAATTGGGTATATTTTGCTTGTCTAAAATAGGGTAGAGATTTTTGCCATGTTGGCTTGAAACGGGGGACGTTTTCAGGGTCAGGTCTGAAATCGAATAGGGAAAATCGCATATCTTCAATGCTATGCAAAATGGTTGAGACACTCCTCGTAAAAAACGATCTTCTTTGCCTTTCTAATTTTTTTCCCCCTTGAGGTGTTAAGTTATTTCTTTTGACCCCCCTCCCCCCATTACAATGTTGTAACCGAAAAATTGGAACGTAAATTTGACGTGAAAACAACATTGATAGGGGGGAAGGGGATGTCAAACATAGAAAATCAATAATGTTTTAAAAGGCGCGAAATCATGAGAGTGTCTCAAGTATTTCTGCATAGCATTGTCCGAAAACACCTTTCCTTTCCTTTCAACACAGTAGACAACGATCAGGCCAATTTCAAAATACACACTTGGATAAACAAAATCGATTGTTTAGAGTTCATTTAAGCTCGAAAACTAGCTTTCCTATGGAACATTTCAAGAGTGAAAAGATGTCTTATGATGGCCGTTTATAGCTCGCGCGCTGTGACGTCACATGAATGGAATGAAATCTGGCGTCGATATGAGACCCGAAAATGTCCGCTTTTCCTCTCTGAAAAATAAATTTTAACCCGATAAATTGATCTGATAGTACTATGTTCGATGTTTGGAATTGAATAAGATAGTTAGCGGGTTGCAATCAGTAAATAAAAAGAAATAGCGACGGTCTACATCTACACGGTCTACAGAGAATAACATTAAGAAATTAAGATATTATTGTTATTTAAATGGTGTAGACCGTAGACCGTGTAGATCGTCTCGAGTTTCATTTCCAGCTCAATGTCACGCCAGGATCTGGAGATAAAAGAAAGTAGGCCAGTGAAAGCAGTCCGATAAAATCTAAAGATATGGCGTGCAAACCACACTTCATTAGGATTGAAAGACCAAAGAAAATGTTACTTTGGGTTCTTTTGAGAACGAACAAGACACTGATCAGTTCAAAAAACAAAAACAAATGAAACAAGATCATATTGGTAACAATAGATTGCGAAATTTAAAATATATCCCGCGGTGATTTACAGAACAAAAGATAACTTCTACAGGACAGGCTTGATGCCGATAAAATGTTAAATCATTGTAATCGGACTTAGCCGTATGTCTATTCGCAGAGTTTAAGCAAATGCGGGGATGCGCATAGAGCCGGTTTTCGCTTCGCCAAAGTGAGCAATGAATGCGAAGGAAACAGTCGCATTGCTTAAAAAAACTGCCTTCATATTTCCTCTCTGAAGAGTAAAGATGAATACCAAATGTCGCTCAGTACGGAAGAAATTGGCATTAACCTAGATCAGACAATGCTATGCAAAATGGTTGAGACACTCCTCGTAAAAAACGATCTTCTTTGGCTTTCTAATTTTTTTCCCCCTTGAGGTGTTAAGTTATTTCTTTTGACCCCCCTCCCCCCATTACAATGTTGTAACCGAAAAATTGGAACGTAAATTTGACGTGAAAACAACATTGATAGGGGGGAAGGGGATGTCAAACATAGAAAATCAATAATGTTTTAAACGGCGCGAAATCATGAGAGTGTCTCAAGTATTTCTGCATAGCATTGTCCGAAAACACCTTTCCTTTCCTTTCAACACAGTAGACAACGATCAGGCCAATTTCAAAATACACACTTGGATAAACAAAATCGATTGTTTAGAGTTCATTTAAGCTCGAAAACTAGCTTTCCTATGGAACATTTCAAGAGTGAAAAGATGTCTTATGATGGCCGTTTATAGCTCGCGCGCTGTGACGTCACATGAATGGAATGAAATCTGGCGTCGATATGAGACCCGAAAATGTCCGCTTTTCCTCTCTGAAAAATAAATTTTAACCCGATAAATTGATCTGATAGTACTATGTTCGATGTTTGGAATTGAATAAGATAGTTAGCGGGTTGCAATCAGTAAATAAAAAGAAATAGCGACGGTCTACATCTACACGGTCTACAGAGAATAACAATAAGAAATTAAGATATTATTGTTATTTAAATGGTGTAGACCGTAGACCGTGTAGATCGTCTCGAGTTTCATTTCCAGCTCAATGTCACGCCAGGATCTGGAGATAAAAGAAAGTAGGCCAGTGAAAGCAGTCCGATAAAATCTAAAGATATGGCGTGCAAACCACACTTCATTAGGATTGAAAGACCAAAGAAAATGTTACTTTGGGTTCTTTTGAGAACGAACAAGACACTGATCAGTTCAAAAAACAAAAACAAATGAAACAAGATCATATTGGTAACAATAGATTGCGAAATTTAAAATATATCCCGCGGTGATTTACAGAACAAAAGATAACTTCTACAGGACAGGCTTGATGCCGATAAAATGTTAAATCATTGTAATCGGACTTAGCCGTATGTCTATTCGCAGAGTTTAAGCAAATGCGGGGATGCGCATAGAGCCGGTTTTCGCTTCGCCAAAGTGAGCAATGAATGCGAAGGAAACAGTCGCATTGCTTAAAAAACTGCCTTCATATATCCTCTCTGAAGAGTAAAGATGAATACCAAATGTCGCTCAGTACGGAAGAAATTGGCATTAACCTAGATCAGACAATGCTATGCAAAATGGTTGAGACACTCCTCGTAAAAAACGATCTTCTTTGGCTTTCTAATTTTTTTCCCCCTTGAGGTGTTAAGTTATTTCTTTTGACCCCCCTCTCCCCATTACAATGTTGTAACCGAAAAATTGGAACGTAAATTTGACGTGAAAACAACATTGATAGGGGGGAAGGGGATGTCAAACATAGAAAATCAATAATGTTTTAAACGGCGCGAAATCATGAGAGTGTCTCAAGTATTTCTGCATAGCATTGTCCGAAAACACCTTTCCTTTCCTTTCAACACAGTAGACAACGATCAGGCCAATTTCAAAATACACACTTGGATAAACAAAATCGATTGTTTAGAGTTCATTTAAGCTCGAAAACTAGCTTTCCTATGGAACATTTCAAGAGTGAAAAGATGTCTTATGATGGCCGTTTATAGCTCGCGCGCTGTGACGTCACATGAATGGAATGAAATCTGGCGTCGATATGAGACCCGAAAATGTCCGCTTTTCCTCTCTGAAAAATAAATTTTAACCCGATAAATTGATCTGATAGTACTATGTTCGATGTTTGGAATTGAATAAGATAGTTAGCGGGTTGCAATCAGTAAATAAAAAGAAATAGCGACGGTCTACATCTACACGGTCTACAGAGAATAACAATAAGAAATTAAGATATTATTGTTATTTAAATGGTGTAGACCGTAGACCGTGTAGATCGTCTCGAGTTTCATTTCCAGCTCAATGTCACGCCAGGATCTGGAGATAAAAGAAAGTAGGCCAGTGAAAGCAGTCCGATAAAATCTAAAGATATGGCGTGCAAACCACACTTCATTAGGATTGAAAGACCAAAGAAAATGTTACTTTGGGTTCTTTTGAGAACGAACAAGACACTGATCAGTTCAAAAAACAAAAACAAATGAAACAAGATCATATTGGTAACAATAGATTGCGAAATTTAAAATATATCCCGCGGTGATTTACAGAACAAAAGATAACTTCTACAGGACAGGCTTGATGCCGATAAAATGTTAAATCATTGTAATCGGACTTAGCCGTATGTCTATTCGCAGAGTTTAAGCAAATGCGGGGATGCGCATAGAGCCGGTTTTCGCTTCGCCAAAGTGAGCAATGAATGCGAAGGAAACAGTCGCATTGCTTAAAAAAACTGCCTTCATATATCCTCTCTGAAGAGTAAAGATGAATACCAAATGTCGCTCAGTACGGAAGAAATTGGCATTAACCTAGATCAGACAATGCTATGCAAAATGGTTGAGACACTCCTCGTAAAAAACGATCTTCTTTGCCTTTCTAATTTTTTTCCCCCCTTGAGGTGTTAAGTTATTTCTTTTGACCCCCCTCTCCCCATTACAATGTTGTAACCGAAAAATTGGAACGTAAATTTGACGTGAAAACAACATTGATAGGGGGGAAGGGGATGTCAAACATAGAAAATCAATAATGTTTTAAACGGCGCGAAATCATGAGAGTGTCTCAAGTATTTCTGCATAGCATTGTCCGAAAACACCTTTCCTTTCCTTTCAACACAGTAGACAACGATCAGGCCAATTTCAAAATACACACTTGGATAAACAAAATCGATTGTTTAGAGTTCATTTAAGCTCGAAAACTAGCTTTCCTATGGAACATTTCAAGAGTGAAAAGATGTCTTATGATGGCCGTTTATAGCTCGCGCGCTGTGACGTCACATGAATGGAATGAAATCTGGCGTCGATATGAGACCCGAAAATGTCCGCTTTTCCTCTCTGAAAAATAAATTTTAACCCGATAAATTGATCTGATAGTACTATGTTCGATGTTTGGAATTGAATAAGATAGTTAGCGGGTTGCAATCAGTAAATAAAAAGAAATAGCGACGGTCTACATCTACACGGTCTACAGAGAATAACAATAAGAAATTAAGATATTATTGTTATTTAAATGGTGTAGACCGTAGACCGTGTAGATCGTCTCGAGTTTCATTTCCAGCTCAATGTCACGCCAGGATCTGGAGATAAAAGAAAGTAGGCCAGTGAAAGCAGTCCGATAAAATCTAAAGATATGGCGTGCAAACCACACTTCATTAGGATTGAAAGACCAAAGAAAATGTTACTTTGGGTTCTTTTGAGAACGAACAAGACACTGATCAGTTCAAAAAACAAAAACAAATGAAACAAGATCATATTGGTAACAATAGATTGCGAAATTTAAAATATATCCCGCGGTGATTTACAGAACAAAAGATAACTTCTACAGGACAGGCTTGATGCCGATAAAATGTTAAATCATTGTAATCGGACTTAGCCGTATGTCTATTCGCAGAGTTTAAGCAAATGCGGGGATGCGCATAGAGCCGGTTTTCGCTTCGCCAAAGTGAGCAATGAATGCGAAGGAAACAGTCGCATTGCTTAAAAAAACTGCCTTCATATATCCTCTCTGAAGAGTAAAGATGAATACCAAATGTCGCTCAGTACGGAAGAAATTGGCATTAACCTAGATCAGACAATGCTATGCAAAATGGTTGAGACACTCCTCGTAAAAAACGATCTTCTTTGGCTTTCTAATTTTTTTCCCCCTTGAGGTGTTAAGTTATTTCTTTTGACCCCCCTCCCCCCATTACAATGTTGTAACCGAAAAATTGGAACGTAAATTTGACGTGAAAACAACATTGATAGGGGGGAAGGGGATGTCAAACATAGAAAATCAATAATGTTTTAAACGGAGCGAAATCATGAGAGTGTCTCAAGTATTTCTGCATAGCATTGTCCGAAAACACCTTTCCTTTCCTTTCAACACAGTAGACAACGATCAGGCCAATTTCAAAATACACACTTGGATAAACAAAATCGATTGTTTAGAGTTCATTTAAGCTCGAAAACTAGCTTTCCTATGGAACATTTCAAGAGTGAAAAGATGTCTTATGATGGCCGTTTATAGCTCGCGCGCTGTGACGTCACATGAATGGAATGAAATCTGGCGTCGATATGAGACCCGAAAATGTCCGCTTTTCCTCTCTGAAAAATAAATTTTAACCCGATAAATTGATCTGATAGTACTATGTTCGATGTTTGGAATTGAATAAGATAGTTAGCGGGTTGCAATCAGTAAATAAAAAGAAATAGCGACGGTCTACATCTACACGGTCTACAGAGAATAACAATAAGAAATTAAGATATTATTGTTATTTAAATGGTGTAGACCGTAGACCGTGTAGATCGTCTCGAGTTTCATTTCCAGCTCAATGTCACGCCAGGATCTGGAGATAAAAGAAAGTAGGCCAGTGAAAGCAGTCCGATAAAATCTAAAGATATGGCGTGCAAACCACACTTCATTAGGATTGAAAGACCAAAGAAAATGTTACTTTGGGTTCTTTTGAGAACGAACAAGACACTGATCAGTTCAAAAAACAAAAACAAATGAAACAAGATCATATTGGTAACAATAGATTGCGAAATTTAAAATATATCCCGCGGTGATTTACAGAACAAAAGATAACTTCTACAGGACAGGCTTGATGCCGATAAAATGTTAAATCATTGTAATCGGACTCAGCCGTATGTCTATTCGCAGAGTTTAAGCAAATGCGGGGATGCGCATAGAGCCGGTTTTCGCTTCGCCAAAGTGAGCAATGAATGCGAAGGAAACAGTCGCATTGCTTAAAAAACTGCCTTCATATATCCTCTCTGAAGAGTAAAGATGAATACCAAATGTCGCTCAGTACGGAAGAAATTGGCATTAACCTAGATCAGACAATGCTATGCAAAATGGTTGAGACACTCCTCGTAAAAAAACGATCTTCTTTGCCTTTCTAATTTTTTTCCCCCCTTGAGGTGTTAAGTTATTTCTTTTGACCCCCCTCTCCCCATTACAATGTTGTAACCGAAAAATTGGAACGTAAATTTGACGTGAAAACAACATTGATAGGGGGGAAGGGGATGTCAAACATAGAAAATCAATAATGTTTTAAACGGAGCGAAATCATGAGAGTGTCTCAAGTATTTCTGCATAGCATTGTCCGAAAACACCTTTCCTTTCCTTTCAACACAGTAGACAACGATCAGGCCAATTTCAAAATACACACTTGGATAAACAAAATCGATTGTTTAGAGTTCATTTAAGCTCGAAAACTAGCTTTCCTATGGAACATTTCAAGAGTGAAAAGATGTCTTATGATGGCCGTTTATAGCTCGCGCGCTGTGACGTCACATGAATGGAATGAAATCTGGCGTCGATATGAGACCCGAAAATGTCCGCTTTTCCTCTCTGAAAAATAAATTTTAACCCGATAAATTGATCTGATAGTACTATGTTCGATGTTTGGAATTGAATAAGATAGTTAGCGGGTTGCAATCAGTAAATAAAAAGAAATAGCGACGGTCTACATCTACACGGTCTACAGAGAATAACAATAAGAAATTAAGATATTATTGTTATTTAAATGGTGTAGACCGTAGACCGTGTAGATCGTCTCGAGTTTCATTTCCAGCTCAATGTCACGCCAGGATCTGGAGATAAAAGAAAGTAGGCCAGTGAAAGCAGTCCGATAAAATCTAAAGATATGGCGTGCAAACCACACTTCATTAGGATTGAAAGACCAAAGAAAATGTTACTTTGGGTTCTTTTGAGAACGAACAAGACACTGATCAGTTCAAAAAACAAAAACAAATGAAACAAGATCATATTGGTAACAATAGATTGCGAAATTTAAAATATATCCCGCGGTGATTTACAGAACAAAAGATAACTTCTACAGGACAGGCTTGATGCCGATAAAATGTTAAATCATTGTAATCGGACTTAGCCGTATGTCTATTCGCAGAGTTTAAGCAAATGCGGGGATGCGCATAGAGCCGGTTTTCGCTTCGCCAAAGTGAGCAATGAATGCGAAGGAAACAGTCGCATTGCTTAAAAAAACTGCCTTCATATATCCTCTCTGAAGAGTAAAGATGAATACCAAATGTCGCTCAGTACGGAAGAAATTGGCATTAACCTAGATCAGACAATGCTATGCAAAATGGTTGAGACACTCCTCGTAAAAAACGATCTTCTTTGCTTTTCTAATTTTTTTCCCCCTTGAGGTGTTAAGTTATTTCTTTTGACCCCCCTCTCCCCATTACAATGTTGTAACCGAAAAATTGGAACGTAAATTTGACGTGAAAACAACATTGATAGGGGGGAAGGGGATGTCAAACATAGAAAATCAATAATGTTTTAAACGGCGCGAAATCATGAGAGTGTCTCAAGTATTTCTGCATAGCATTGTCCGAAAACACCTTTCCTTTCCTTTCAACACAGTAGACAACGATCAGGCCAATTTCAAAATACACACTTGGATAAACAAAATCGATTGTTTAGAGTTCATTTAAGCTCGAAAACTAGCTTTCCTATGGAACATTTCAAGAGTGAAAAGATGTCTTATGATGGCCGTTTATAGCTCGCGCGCTGTGACGTCACATGAATGGAATGAAATCTGGCGTCGATATGAGACCCGAAAATGTCCGCTTTTCCTCTCTGAAAAATAAATTTTAACCCGATAAATTGATCTGATAGTACTATGTTCGATGTTTGGAATTGAATAAGATAGTTAGCGGGTTGCAATCAGTAAATAAAAAGAAATAGCGACGGTCTACATCTACACGGTCTACAGAGAATAACAATAAGAAATTAAGATATTATTGTTATTTAAATGGTGTAGACCGTAGACCGTGTAGATCGTCTCGAGTTTCATTTCCAGCTCAATGTCACGCCAGGATCTGGAGATAAAAGAAAATAGGCCAGTGAAAGCAGTCCGATAAAATCTAAAGATATGGCGTGCAAACCACACTTCATTAGGATTGAAAGACCAAAGAAAATGTTACTTTGGGTTCTTTTGAGAACGAACAAGACACTGATCAGTTCAAAAAACAAAAACAAATGAAACAAGATCATATTGGTAACAATAGATTGCGAAATTTAAAATATATCCCGCGGTGATTTACAGAACAAAAGATAACTTCTACAGGACAGGCTTGATGCCGATAAAATGTTAAATCATTGTAATCGGACTTAGCCGTATGTCTATTCGCAGAGTTTAAGCAAATGCGGGGATGCGCATAGAGCCGGTTTTCGCTTCGCCAAAGTGAGCAATGAATGCGAAGGAAACAGTCGCATTGCTTAAAAAAACTGCCTTCATATATCCTCTCTGAAGAGTAAAGATGAATACCAAATGTCGCTCAGTACGGAAGAAATTGGCATTAACCTAGATCAGACAATGCTATGCAAAATGGTTGAGACACTCCTCGTAAAAAACGATCTTCTTTGCCTTTCTAATTTTTTTCCCCCCTTGAGGTGTTAAGTTATTTCTTTTGACCCCCCTCTCCCCATTACAATGTTGTAACCGAAAAATTGGAACGTAAATTTGACGTGAAAACAACATTGATAGGGGGGAAGGGGATGTCAAACATAGAAAATCAATAATGTTTTAAACGGCGCGAAATCATGAGAGTGTCTCAAGTATTTCTGCATAGCATTGTCCGAAAACACCTTTCCTTTCCTTTCAACACAGTAGACAACGATCAGGCCAATTTCAAAATACACACTTGGATAAACAAAATCGATTGTTTAGAGTTCATTTAAGCTCGAAAACTAGCTTTCCTATGGAACATTTCAAGAGTGAAAAGATGTCTTATGATGGCCGTTTATAGCTCGCGCGCTGTGACGTCACATGAATGGAATGAAATCTGGCGTCGATATGAGACCCGAAAATGTCCGCTTTTCCTCTCTGAAAAATAAATTTTAACCCGATAAATTGATCTGATAGTACTATGTTCGATGTTTGGAATTGAATAAGATAGTTAGCGGGTTGCAATCAGTAAATAAAAAGAAATAGCGACGGTCTACATCTACACGGTCTACAGAGAATAACAATAAGAAATTAAGATATTATTGTTATTTAAATGGTGTAGACCGTAGACCGTGTAGATCGTCTCGAGTTTCATTTCCAGCTCAATGTCACGCCAGGATCTGGAGATAAAAGAAAGTAGGCCAGTGAAAGCAGTCCGATAAAATCGAAAGATATGGCGTGCAAACCACACTTCATTAGGATTGAAAGACCAAAGAAAATGTTACTTTGGGTTCTTTTGAGAACGAACAAGACACTGATCAGTTCAAAAAACAAAAACAAATGAAACAAGATCATATTGGTAACAATAGATTGCGAAATTTAAAATATATCCCGCGGTGATTTACAGAACAAAAGATAACTTCTACAGGACAGGCTTGATGCCGATAAAATGTTAAATCATTGTAATCGGACTCAGCCGTATGTCTATTCGCAGAGTTTAAGCAAATGCGGGGATGCGCATAGAGCCGGTTTTCGCTTCGCCAAAGTGAGCAATGAATGCGAAGGAAACAGTCGCATTGCTTAAAAAAACTGCCTTCATATATCCTCTCTGAAGAGTAAAGATGAATACCAAATGTCGCTCAGTACGGAAGAAATTGGCATTAACCTAGATCAGACAATGCTATGCAAAATGGTTGAGACACTCCTCGTAAAAAACGATCTTCTTTGCTTTTCTAATTTTTTTCCCCCCTTGAGGTGTTAAGTTATTTCTTTTGACCCCCCTCTCCCCATTACAATGTTGTAACCGAAAAATTGGAACGTAAATTTGACGTGAAAACAACATTGATAGGGGGGAAGGGGATGTCAAACATAGAAAATCAATAATGTTTTAAAAAGAGCGAAATCATGAGAGTGTCTCAAGTATTTCTGCATAGCATTGTCCGAAAACACCTTTCCTTTCCTTTCAACACAGTAGACAACGATCAGGCCAATTTCAAAATACACACTTGGATAAACAAAATCGATTGTTTAGAGTTCATTTAAGCTCGAAAACTAGCTTTCCTATGGAACATTTCAAGAGTGAAAAGATGTCTTATGATGGCCGTTTATAGCTCGCGCGCTGTGACGTCACATGAATGGAATGAAATCTGGCGTCGATATGAGACCCGAAAATGTCCGCTTTTCCTCTCTGAAAAAATAAATTTTAACCCGATAAATTGATCTGATAGTACTATGTTCGATGTTTGGAATTGAATAAGATAGTTAGCGGGTTGCAATCAGTAAATAAAAAGAAATAGCGACGGTCTACATCTACACGGTCTACAGAGAATAACAATAAGAAATTAAGATATTATTGTTATTTAAATGGTGTAGACCGTAGACCGTGTAGATCGTCTCGAGTTTCATTTCCAGCTCAATGTCACGCCAGGATCTGGAGATAAAAGAAAGTAGGCCAGTGAAAGCAGTCCGATAAAATCGAAAGATATGGCGTGCAAACCACACTTCATTAGGATTGAAAGACCAAAGAAAATGTTACTTTGGGTTCTTTTGAGAACGAACAAGACACTGATCAGTTCAAAAAACAAAAACAAATGAAACAAGATCATATTGGTAACAATAGATTGCGAAATTTAAAATATATCCCGCGGTGATTTACAGAACAAAAGATAACTTCTACAGGACAGGCTTGATGCCGATAAAATGTTAAATCATTGTAATCGGACTTAGCCGTATGTCTATTCGCAGAGTTTAAGCAAATGCGGGGATGCGCATAGAGCCGGTTTTCGCTTCGCCAAAGTGAGCAATGAATGCGAAGGAAACAGTCGCATTGCTTAAAAAAACTGCCTTCATATATCCTCTCTGAAGAGTAAAGATGAATACCAAATGTCGCTCAGTACGGAAGAAATTGGCATTAACCTAGATCAGACAATGCTATGCAAAATGGTTGAGACACTCCTCGTAAAAAAACGATCTTCTTTGCCTTTCTAATTTTTTTCCCCCCTTGAGGTGTTAAGTTATTTCTTTTGACCCCCCTCTCCCCATTACAATGTTGTAACCGAAAAATTGGAACGTAAATTTGACGTGAAAACAACATTGATAGGGGGGAAGGGGATGTCAAACATAGAAAATCAATAATGTTTTAAAAGGCGCGAAATCATGAGAGTGTCTCAAGTATTTCTGCATAGCATTGTCCGAAAACACCTTTCCTTTCCTTTCAACACAGTAGACAACGATCAGGCCAATTTCAAAATACACACTTGGATAAACAAAATCGATTGTTTAGAGTTCATTTAAGCTCGAAAACTAGCTTTCCTATGGAACATTTCAAGAGTGAAAAGATGTCTTATGATGGCCGTTTATAGCTCGCGCGCTGTGACGTCACATGAATGGAATGAAATCTGGCGTCGATATGAGACCCGAAAATGTCCGCTTTTCCTCTCTGAAAAATAAATTTTAACCCGATAAATTGATCTGATAGTACTATGTTCGATGTTTGGAATTGAATAAGATAGTTAGCGGGTTGCAATCAGTAAATAAAAAGAAATAGCGACGGTCTACATCTACACGGTCTACAGAGAATAACAATAAGAAATTAAGATATTATTGTTATTTAAATGGTGTAGACCGTAGACCGTGTAGATCGTCTCGAGTTTCATTTCCAGCTCAATGTCACGCCAGGATCTGGAGATAAAAGAAAGTAGGCCAGTGAAAGCAGTCCGATAAAATCTAAAGATATGGCGTGCAAACCACACTTCATTAGGATTGAAAGACCAAAGAAAATGTTACTTTGGGTTCTTTTGAGAACGAACAAGACACTGATCAGTTCAAAAAACAAAAACAAATGAAACAAGATCATATTGGTAACAATAGATTGCGAAATTTAAAATATATCCCGCGGTGATTTACAGAACAAAAGATAACTTCTACAGGACAGGCTTGATGCCGATAAAATGTTAAATCATTGTAATCGGACTTAGCCGTATGTCTATTCGCAGAGTTTAAGCAAATGCGGGGATGCGCATAGAGCCGGTTTTCGCTTCGCCAAAGTGAGCAATGAATGCGAAGGAAACAGTCGCATTGCTTAAAAAAACTGCCTTCATATATCCTCTCTGAAGAGTAAAGATGAATACCAAATGTCGCTCAGTACGGAAGAAATTGGCATTAACCTAGATCAGACAATGCTATGCAAAATGGTTGAGACACGATCTTCTTTGCCTTTCTAATTTTTTTCCCCCTTGAGGTGTTAAGTTATTTCTTTTGACCCCCCTCTCCCCATTACAATGTTGTAACCGAAAAATTGGAACGTAAATTTGACGTGAAAACAACATTGATAGGGGGGAAGGGGATGTCAAACATAGAAAATCAATAATGTTTTAAAAGGCGCGAAATCACGAGAGTGTCTCAAGTATTTCTGCATAGCATTGTCCGAAAACACCTTTCCTTTCCTTTCAACACAGTAGACAACGATCAGGCCAATTTCAAAATACACACTTGGATAAACAAAATCGATTGTTTAGAGTTCATTTAAGCTCGAAAACTAGCTTTCCTATGGAACATTTCAAGAGTGAAAAGATGTCTTATGATGGCCGTTTATAGCTCGCGCGCTGTGACGTCACATGAATGGAATGAAATCTGGCGTCGATACGAGACCCGAAAATGTCCGCTTTTCCTCTCTGAAAAATAAATTTTAACCCGATAAATTGATCTGATAGTACTATGTTCGATGTTTGGAATTGAATAAGATAGTTAGCGGGTTGCAATCAGTAAATAAAAAGAAATAGCGACGGTCTACATCTACACGGTCTACAGAGAATAACAATAAGAAATTAAGATATTATTGTTATTTAAATGGTGTAGACCGTAGACCGTGTAGATCGTCTCGAGTTTCTTTTCCAGCTCAATGTCACGCCAGGATCTGGAGATAAAAGAAAGTAGGCCAGTGAAAGCAGTCCGATAAAATCTAAAGATATGGCGTGCAAACCACACTTCATTAGGATTGAAAGACCAAAGAAAATGTTACTTTGGGTTCTTTTGAGAACGAACAAGACACTGATCAGTTCAAAAAACAAAAACAAATGAAACAAGATCATATTGGTAACAATAGATTGCGAAATTTAAAATATATCCCGCGGTGATTTACAGAACAAAAGATAACTTCTACAGGACAGGCTTGATGCCGATAAAATGTTAAATCATTGTAATCGGACTTAGCCGTATGTCTATTCGCAGAGTTTAAGCAAATGCGGGGATGCGCATAGAGCCGGTTTTCGCTTCGCCAAAGTGAGCAATGAATGCGAAGGAAACAGTCGCATTGCTTAAAAAAACTGCCTTCATATATCCTCTCTGAAGAGTAAAGATGAATACCAAATGTCGCTCAGTACGGAAGAAATTGGCATTAACCTAGATCAGACAATGCTATGCAAAATGGTTGAGACACGATCTTCTTTGCCTTTCTAATTTTTTTTCCCCCTTGAGGTGTTAAGTTATTTCTTTTGACCCCCCTCTCCCCATTACAATGTTGTAACCGAAAAATTGGAACGTAAATTTGACGTGAAAACAACATTGATAGGGGGGAAGGGGATGTCAAACATAGAAAATCAATAATGTTTTAAAAGGCGCGAAATCACGAGAGTGTCTCAAGTATTTCTGCATAGCATTGTCCGAAAACACCTTTCCTTTCCTTTCAACACAGTAGACAACGATCAGGCCAATTTCAAAATACACACTTGGATAAACAAAATCGATTGTTTAGAGTTCATTTAAGCTCGAAAACTAGCTTTCCTATGGAACATTTCAAGAGTGAAAAGATGTCTTATGATGGCCGTTTATAGCTCGCGCGCTGTGACGTCACATGAATGGAATGAAATCTGGCGTCGATACGAGACCCGAAAATGTCCGCTTTTCCTCTCTGAAAAATAAATTTTAACCCGATAAATTGATCTGATAGTACTATGTTCGATGTTTGGAATTGAATAAGATAGTTAGCGGGTTGCAATCAGTAAATAAAAAGAAATAGCGACGGTCTACATCTACACGGTCTACAGAGAATAACAATAAGAAATTAAGATATTATTGTTATTTAAATGGTGTAGACCGTAGACCGTGTAGATCGTCTCGAGTTTCTTTTCCAGCTCAATGTCACGCCAGGATCTGGAGATAAAAGAAAGTAGGCCAGTGAAAGCAGTCCGATAAAATCTAAAGATATGGCGTGCAAACCACACTTCATTAGGATTGAAAGACCAAAGAAAATGTTACTTTGGGTTCTTTTGAGAACGAACAAGACACTGATCAGTTCAAAAAACAAAAACAAATGAAACAAGATCATATTGGTAACAATAGATTGCGAAATTTAAAATATATCCCGCGGTGATTTACAGAACAAAAGATAACTTCTACAGGACAGGCTTGATGCCGATAAAATGTTAAATCATTGTAATCGGACTTAGCCGTATGTCTATTCGCAGAGTTTAAGCAAATGCGGGGATGCGCATAGAGCCGGTTTTCGCTTCGCCAAAGTGAGCAATGAATGCGAAGGAAACAGTCGCATTGCTTAAAAAAACTGCCTTCATATATCCTCTCTGAAGAGTAAAGATGAATACCAAATGTCGCTCAGTACGGAAGAAATTGGCATTAACCTAGATCAGACAATGCTATGCAAAATGGTTGAGACACGATCTTCTTTGCCTTTCTAATTTTTTTCCCCCTTGAGGTGTTAAGTTATTTCTTTTGACCCCCCTCTCCCCATTACAATGTTGTAACCGAAAAATTGGAACGTAAATTTGACGTGAAAACAACATTGATAGGGGGGAAGGGGATGTCAAACATAGAAAATCAATAATGTTTTAAAAGGCGCGAAATCACGAGAGTGTCTCAAGTATTTCTGCATAGCATTGTCCGAAAACACCTTTCCTTTCCTTTCAACACAGTAGACAACGATCAGGCCAATTTCAAAATACACACTTGGATAAACAAAATCGATTGTTTAGAGTTCATTTAAGCTCGAAAACTAGCTTTCCTATGGAACATTTCAAGAGTGAAAAGATGTCTTATGATGGCCGTTTATAGCTCGCGCGCTGTGACGTCACATGAATGGAATGAAATCTGGCGTCGATACGAGACCCGAAAATGTCCGCTTTTCCTCTCTGAAAAATAAATTTTAACCCGATAAATTGATCTGATAGTACTATGTTCGATGTTTGGAATTGAATAAGATAGTTAGCGGGTTGCAATCAGTAAATAAAAAGAAATAGCGACGGTCTACATCTACACGGTCTACAGAGAATAACAATAAGAAATTAAGATATTATTGTTATTTAAATGGTGTAGACCGTAGACCGTGTAGATCGTCTCGAGTTTCTTTTCCAGCTCAATGTCACGCCAGGATCTGGAGATAAAAGAAAGTAGGCCAGTGAAAGCAGTCCGATAAAATCTAAAGATATGGCGTGCAAACCACACTTCATTAGGATTGAAAGACCAAAGAAAATGTTACTTTGGGTTCTTTTGAGAACGAACAAGACACTGATCAGTTCAAAAAACAAAAACAAATGAAACAAGATCATATTGGTAACAATAGATTGCGAAATTTAAAATATATCCCGCGGTGATTTACAGAACAAAAGATAACTTCTACAGGACAGGCTTGATGCCGATAAAATGTTAAATCATTGTAATCGGACTTAGCCGTATGTCTATTCGCAGAGTTTAAGCAAATGCGGGGATGCGCATAGAGCCGGTTTTCGCTTCGCCAAAGTGAGCAATGAATGCGAAGGAAACAGTCGCATTGCTTAAAAAAACTGCCTTCATATATCCTCTCTGAAGAGTAAAGATGAATACCAAATGTCGCTCAGTACGGAAGAAATTGGCATTAACCTAGATCAGACAATGCTATGGCAAAATGGTTGAGACACGATCTTCTTTGCCTTTCTAATTTTTTTCCCCCCTTGAGGTGTTAAGTTATTTCTTTTGACCCCCCTCTCCCCATTACAATGTTGTAACCGAAAAATTGGAACGTAAATTTGACGTGAAAACAACATTGATAGGGGGGAAGGGGATGTCAAACATAGAAAATCAATAATGTTTTAAAAGGCGCGAAATCATGAGAGTGTCTCAAGTATTTCTGCATAGCATTGTCCGAAAACACCTTTCCTTTCCTTTCAACACAGTAGACAACGATCAGGCCCAATTTCAAAATACACACTTGGATAAACAAAATCGATTGTTTAGAGTTCATTTAAGCTCGAAAACTAGCTTTCCTATGGAACATTTCAAGAGTGAAAAGATGTCTTATGATGGCCGTTTATAGCTCGCGCGCTGTGACGTCACATGAATGGAATGAAATCTGGCGTCGATACGAGACCCGAAAATGTCCGCTTTTCCTCTCTGAAAAATAAATTTTAACCCGATAAATTGATCTGATAGTACTGGATGTTCGATGTTTGGATATTGAATAAGATAAGTTTAGCGGGTTGCAATCATTAGAATAAAAAGAAAATAGCGACGGTCTAAAATCTATGCTTAGTCAGGGCACGGTCTACAGAGAATAACATGTAAGAAATTAAGATATTATTTGGTTATTTAAATTGGTTGTAGGACGTTAGACCGTGTAGATCGTCTCGA
>MU827304.1:3157151-3183936 GCA_029204205.1 Desmophyllum pertusum | reverse complement strand
GAGAGTTGAGAAAAAAAATCCACTGTTTCCCATCCTTTTCTCCTTTTTTCACAAACATCTAAAAAATCCTCCAAAAATTCTTAAAACTCCACGGGACCTTTCACTATGAACCTATGATGGCATATTGTTTTGATTTCATGAAACCTCGAGGAAGATGGAGGCAAGAATGGTGCTAGAATGTGTGGAGACGACCATCGTATGCAGGTATAATTTAAGTCCAAACTGCGCTGATGACCTTCAATGCAGTCGGATAGGACGCAAGCGAGACTTTGGGCAAGAGAGGATGATGTTAAGGGGAGCATTCCCGTAGCCCATAATAATTTTATGGAATCCTATTTAATTAGTTTCGCGCCATGGCTGTATTCGTTATTGCCATGTAATCGGGGCTCCGACATCACGTTACTCCAACCCAATTTGATTTAAAAATGTTACACTCTCAGGCCCAGACCCTATTTGATTAGAACTTCACAAAATATTAAACCCGTCCCAGTTCTCTACCTGGCGTTTCCCTGCACCCCCACTTACCATTCGCCGGAGGCCTGGACGCCATGAAGCCTGAACTCAAATGCTGGGATCTGGTCAGTGAGTGCCTCTCGTCCGGTGACAGTGGTGGACTTTTCAGTGCAGGCAGTGTAATGAGAAGGTTGGTACATATTAAGTACAGTGCAATGTTGCAGGTTAGTTTGTGCTACATTAATTCAGTTGAACGGCTGGATCGAGACTCCGTCTGCCTCATTCAAAACTTCTTAATCTGCCTGACAAACGATGCCTCTCACTCTTCTTGTATCTTCGCAAAAACGTGTGTGCACGATCTTGGGGGGGGGGCCCGGGGGCCTACCTGGCTTAATTTCATTGTTTCATTTCCTTTCTTATCTGTAACTGTTAAGTCGCATCTACAGTAGCTGAAATTCTCTTTTTCTCGAAACTTAGGCTAGTTTTTCTTCGCAGAACCTTTCCGTGACTAAGGATTGTAAAGCACAGCTCAACTTGGTCGTGACATTAATATCTCCATCGCCTAAGCTCATCTTCATTGACAAGCTTGTGGGACCATACGACTGAATACGGAGGGCTAACATGTAACATGGAACCTGCCTGTGTACTTAGAGCAATAGGCCATTTTCCAAGTTGCCTTTTGCCTGCTGTTTCAAAACGAGTCCTGGTCCACCCCAACGCTTCTTGTGTAAATAGGACCCTTTCTCCAAAATGCCGCGCCGCAATTCAAAATGATTAAAAATTAAGTGAGTGGGGAAATCAATACCAGCACCTGAAAGACCACCTATTGTTGTGTATTGCGTACGAAGTTTCGTTAAGGTTAGGTTTTTACGCTAAGTCGAGAAAAAACGGAAGTTGAAAACGTGAAAGTTTAGTAGACATTTGTATGACTGAGGGTATGGCGTATACCCACCAGTCATACAAACCCCAAGGATTAGAGAGCATGGAACAATTTTTTTACTGGTGATATCATCCATTTCTCACACTACCTACACTAGCCGTCAAAGACACGCAGCAGAACCAGATAGTTCTATATATAATGTAAATACCTGACAAAATCACACCGGAAGTCTGAGTATTATTAACTTGAACATAGGGACAATTAGCCGGAAGACTATAGGACCCTATTTCCAAAATAGCTGCCAATTTACAATTCCTTTTGTATGCATTTAAATTTGGCGCTCATCTGAACCTCGTTCAAGAGTAAAACATTCCTTTGAATTGATCATACTCAAAACGCGGTTAGTGAGGCACATTATTTAAATTTAAATACATACAAAATAATGTTAAATTGACAGCCATTTTGGAATAGGGTTGTATATATCTGACAAAACTGTCAGAACTGTCCTATATATACGGATAATTGAATTCTATATACATGTTACCTAACAAAACCGTTAGCACTAAATTTCTATTTGAAAAACCTTTCATTCCCAAGAGTACTAAGGTTTAAAACTGAGGAAAAATTCTCGAATTTCAGTTTGCAAAATTGTCAACAACAAACAGTACCATATGGAAGATACTGCTCATAGCTTATCACTTGAATGGTCACACAGTAGGGTTTTAATCCATAGACCTCAGGTTTGACTCCTGCGAGTGAAACCTTAGGCTCTATTTCCAGCCGGTTTTGGAGTCCGGTTTTGCCATCCTCCTCCCAACTAACTGGGGTGGGGAGGGGGGGTTGGGGAGGAACGCGGGGCCTCACAAAACGGCTGGAAAATCGAGCCTAGTGAAACCTGGGTTAACTGCTAAAACGGTCTATATTCTCGTTAGCCCTAAATACCTGACAAAATTTGAACATTATCTACACTCCGGTTAGGTACATGTATTTACTCTTTAGAACCTTTTTGCCAACAGTAACACACAAGATGTACACACATCTTATGCATACATACCTTTGTTTGTTGGCTCTCCATTATGCTTCTCCTTTTTCTCATCCAGGATTTTCTGGTCTTTGATCTTTTGATCATGAGCTTTCTGGCAGGTTCCTCGACTTGTTTTACGCGGGCTGCTATTAACTGTCCAGAGACTAGAATATGGAGATTACAAGGCTGACTTTTACTGTTTGGAGTTTCAGAAGTAAGAACGGTTTTCTGACAAGGTCGTCAGAAAACTGTTGCATTCAGAACACTGTAGTGGTAAAACTGGAGACTTAAGTAAACATGTGAACAGTTAATCGCTGTGGGTGTCTCCGTCCACATTAATAAAAACATGAAAACTGGCTAGCAAGAAAAGAGAAAACACATGTTGTTTGCGTAATTGGTGGAGAAAAGCGCGGGAAAGGTGGGGCAGCTGGTGGCAAGCACGGGAAAAGTCGTACAAGTGAAATTGCAGGAATAAGTGGTATCAACTGATGGAAAACGCGGGAAAAAGATCGTGCAACTGATGTATAAAGGTGCAGGAAAAGTTGTGTTGTCTGATGAAAACGCGGGAAAGGTCGTGCAAACTGGTTGCAAGCGCGGAAACAACGTGTAACTGACGGAAAGCGCGGGGAAAGTTGTGTTAACTGGTGGGAAACGCGGAAACATCGGCAAATTGTGACAAGCGGCGAGAAAAACCTTGCCAACTGATGGAAAGGGCTGGGAAAGAGACGTATAACTAATGACTAACGTCATAAAACGTCAAGTGATCCACATTTCCATTGATTTGACTGATGAACACACCTGATTGCCCGAAACATCTTCAATGCGATTGGCTAGAACCCAGGGTTAGAGCATAGTTAGGTCCCCGTGAGGCATATTTCGTCCCTCAAGAATTTCTTGAAACATCAACATTTAAAGAATATTTTGTTGAAATTGTTAATCAAGAATAATCACAAGTACACAGATCCATCCAACATACGTTGTTTTTTGTCTCCTGGATTTTGCTATCCATTTCTCTTTGAAGCTGAGCTTTCTGTTTTTGCAGCTGTGTGAAGTAACAATAAAAATAAAATAGTTACATTCATCACAAGACAATACGTGCAGAAACATCCATGTAGCTACAAAGCCTATTCCTTTCTTTTTCCATTACTGTTTTTGTGAGTTTCAGCAATTGAACGTCAACTTCTTCTTTTAAGAAACCCTTTTCTGTCTGCTTTATAGTCAAGTACATTACATTAAAGTACATTAAATTGTTATTACATTTTAAGTAACTGATCAAACGATTTTTAATTTTAAGCGCTATAATATTGAACTATTAGACTACATGTACTTTATAGAAACCTTTTTTGACAAAATTGATGAGCAATGATGGAAAGGTTACCTCAATTTACATTTCTGGTAAAATTCGTTTACCTTTAAGCAAGAAGGTTGTGTGAAATTCAAAGCAAAACACTAGAAGTTTTATATCTTATTTCAATGCTGATGTGACATTTGGTTTCATAAGATTTTAAAGCAGATTTTAGTTTACAAGTAACAACTAACAAGTCATTCATATCATGACTGATAGAGGGTTTTATAGATCTTTTTCACGTGACGTCATCCAAACTATTGATCCTACAAAGCTGTTTTTTCAGTATATTCTATACATCAGTGTCGTTAGTTGCTGGGGACATTTTTGTACCAGTAGAGTGCTTCGTTTTGGAGATTAAACATTTTGAAATTTGAGACGGCCTGGCTCAACGTGGCCTGAAATGTTACAGAAAACCAATATTTTCGCACTTTTCAAATACTTTTCAGTCGAGATATGCTGCTAATAAGTTAAAAATGATAACTAAAGCATTCAGAAGTGAAAAACGCATTGCTTTGGTAGCAAAATCGTTTTTTTCTTCTCGCAGACATTTTTGGCCGCCATATTGGTGTACCAAAGTGGTACACCAATATGGTAGACGCCATACTAAGTTCTGTAATTTTCAGAATATTCTTAATTCCCAATAACTTCGTTGCAATGAAACACTGCCAAACCAAAACTTGGGGAATATACATGTATTTATTTCCACCTACATGTACTCTACAATCTCTGAATTTGTTGATGTTTTTGTTGCACGCAAAACGATCTTGTTATTTTGGTGAAAAACGATATATTGTTTGTGTACTTTTCACCCAGAAGGTATGAAACGTGGGAGCTGCTAATTATACATGTATCCCTTTCACAACAGAACGTCTTGTTTATTCTAATTCAATTACTTTGCGTATTATTTAAGTTAACAAACATTCATAGCTTAATATGTTTTATTCCGATTATATTTTAAATAAGTCAATTAGTTATTTTAACGTTGATTGAGTTATGTTACCCTTACAAGAAAAGAACATTGTCGTTTGGTCCACAGTTTTGACATCATCAAACTTGTTAGAAGAATCTTGATAACTAGATAGTTTATGCTGAGAAAACAACTTTAAGTGATTAATACTTTGTAGAGCATGCAATAAACGGTACAGTACAGACATTCTTCTTTATACGGAGTTAATTACAATATAACTGTTTCATTTCCTGATAATGTATATAACTTATCATTATGTATGTACTGATATTATAAGGATAAATTACATATAGCTTACAGTTATTATAGGTTAGGTTAAAGTTTGTTCCAACCACATTTTAATCACACACAGTCAGTACCATAAGGAACAGTCTTACAGAAGAAATAAAGTATTTAGTTCTTTTAAATCAGCTCTAAGAAACTTCTTTGTTCAATCAATTAATCTTAATTTAATGTTATTGTAAGTTAATTATCATCATTTTAAGCCGTAAATGTAAAAGCAATGTACGGGTTATAGCATTTGGTGGACAGATTTCATTCGCTCGGTTGATGGGCTGTAAACTTTAATAGCGCTATTAATGTATGCATATTAATTTATTCATTCACAGGTTACAAGTATCCCATTGGAGCCTTTGATTAACAGTTTATAATTTATATAATTATTAGCATAGATGTGATTAGTTTAATTATAAATGAAATATAATCAGTTAGTACAATTAGTATTTTAAAGCACTTTTATAGTTCTTAACTACATGTATTAGTTTTTAGTAATTAGCATAACTTCAATCTTTGTGAATTTAATACATGTAGTAAGAGTACGTTTTCTTTATATTTTTTATGAGGGCCACTGGTTTATCAGCTTACCTTTGCAGTTTGAGAAACACCCTCATTAAATAAAGTTGTTCATGTTATTACATGTATTTTAAGGTGGCTCTTTTTACAATTTTTTGTAAAAAAGTTGTCTTGTTGAGAAGACAAAAATACATCAAATAGAAAAACTTTCACCAAGTACATGTAGTTTTTAAAGTTATTGGCCTGTTTTGACGTCCCTTGACATTGCCATGGCAACAAATGTTGACGTCATTTTCATCTGATTCTGTTCATTGATAAACGCTTTACAGATAAATACTAAATGTTTTTTATAAGCTTGCATCATCAGGCTAGCTGTAATAGAATGCCAAAGACTGGGAGGTCTAAAGTGCTGTGAGCCACCTTAAGGGATCTTACATGTAGGAGCCAGATGTCTCATCAATGCCGGCACTTATCTTCAGTGTCCATAGCATGAAGTGACTACAAGATATCGCTACTCTGGATGGGATATGCTAGTCTATTACAGGTAACCGCACAGCATTTTTGGTTGGTACACGTAGGTTTCCCTGACAATTCGCTTGGTACCCCATTTTATACTCCTGGGTGGAGAGAGGTAATGAGCTTTGACCGCAAGAACATCACTAGCAAAGCCTGTGTTAACAGTTTTACAGACCCAGTGCAACCCCAATTTAACAAACTTGAGTCACCATTCAAAACAGTTTTTGCACAGTATTCCTTTCAATACCAAAACAATGTAAAAACGCACCTCGGCTCTGAAGTTATTCCTCTCATGTTCAGCAGCCAAACAATGCATCAGACAGTTCCTTCTTCAGCTGGAAGAAATTACTAATTAGATCCACAACAAAACATCAATGGAAGCTATAACAAAATAAATGTGACAGGCCAGCCTGGCTTATAGAAGTTGATACAAAAAGTGTCTGGGTATGTAGATACATGTTACATATGTTGTTTAGGGCACTGGATTTGATCAAATCCGGAGGTCCCTGGTTCAAATCCTCCATCCTGCCACTAGCTGGATTTGTTCTCGGTAGTCCTGAGTTCAACTCCTTGGTCTTTCCATGTAAATAGCTACAATGTATTTTAGCCTCCCACCAGTTGGAATTCTTAATAAAGTTTATGTTCAATGTTCGATATTGTTTGTTCATTTACAGTGTTCTGCACAACAGAGCTATAATAACATATGTAAATACATATTCAACACTTAATATAAATAAAGCCATATTTTTTATTTTTTTTGTTGCAAAGAAATTTCCTTTCTAGTGTTTTGTTTGAAAAAAAACATGCAACAAAAATTGCCATCCCATTGGCTTCAAAATCAGCTACCAATGCCCGGACATGTGATGTTAAAAAAATATGTTTTATTTTGTACCTGTTGGCCTTGCCGTCTTTCACCGTTCAACTGTTCATTTAAATCGTTCAATATCAGTCACTAAAAATAAATAATTCAAAATTATAAAAAAACATGCATAACAGTTTGCCAGTACCTATTTATACCCCTGGTTGACGGGAGGCACTACATGTAGCTGTGACAGTAGTGTCTCACAGTGGGCTAATGTTAATAAATAAAATTTGTAAGACACAAAAAATGTTACATGTAGCTTCAAATTTGACAATGTGAGAGAACTTGTCATTACAACAAATCCTATGTTTTTTTTGTTTTTTAATATTTTTTGGCATATTTCGCGGGAAAATTTATTTTTTAGTATTATGAGATTTATATTTTTTGGATAGAAACAAACCAGGAGAAATTCAAAACAGAAAACAAATGAAATACATCTCAATTGAATCAAAAGATACAACATTTTTCTACCATTTTGCTGCAGAAAAATAGCTCAAGATGGTAGACTGGGGACTGGCATTTTTCATGTCTTATTTAAGTATCTTACATCGTATATTACAAGCCCATCATATCTTCCTAAGAGATTTACAAGATAGTCCATGCTGCCTTCTGAATGACTAAATTCCTCTCCCACCCTTCCCCCAGACTCACCTAAACGTCTGTTTTCATTTTCTCTGTCCTCCAGTTGATTCATCATATCGTCAAGTTTGTTCTCCAGTTTCTCCACCTCCTCTCGTAGCTCGTACACCTCTGGATTCGTAGCCACACTGCTGGCTGACTGTGGCCTGTTTAACGCGTCATCCAGCTGTTTATCTGCTCTGTCCTGCGCATCACGCATCTGCATCTTCATCATCTCTATGATAGAGTCCTGTTGATGTTGAGCTTTCTTCTTCACATCATCGTCATCTTGGACTTTCTTGAGTTTCTCAGAAAACATTGCCTTGTCTTGCTTGCTTTTCTTTGCATAGTATTCACTGCAGAGGATGGACAGAATTTGCGATACATAAAATATGGACATCATATTCTGCATGCACACTACCCCTCCCCCCCCCCCCCCCACCCCCTCCCGGCCAAAAGAAAAAACAACAACAAGCCATGCAGCGGCTCAGGAAGTTCACAACGTGAGGGTGATCCTTGGAAATTTTGAAAGGAAAACGCAAACCTTGTATTGTGGTAATGTACCATTCTAAAACAAAACTTACATAGTTTTGGATCACATTTTTTTTTACCAGCTTTTAAAATTTACCGTACTGGGACAACTCTAACAGTCAATTAAGACATTTCAGATTTTAACACCCGAGACAATTAGCTGTACCAACCAAACCACACATTTTCAGACCTAAAAGGTACAACGATCACCCTATCACTTTTATTTGGAAATCCCCCAAGCTATTAAAAACCTTTTCAAAGAACAGACTGAACAACAAGTAGACATTCCATTTCTCTTCGTACCTGATGTTTGACTGGCAATCTGGGTGATAGCATCAGCAAGCTGCTGGCGATAGCTTCTTCTGATCACATTAACACGCTAAAATAGGAAAACAAACAAATAAGGCAACACAAATATGAATTCCTTTTTGCAATCGTCTGTTGGACGACTGACAATGATACTGAGGGTCTCATATACTATAATATACATGTATGTATTAACGTGAAACGTGATTGTGTACTTTATTTTACTGTGATTGTGTGATTGATTCAGAATCTTTTACACTATTCATGAGTGTGGTGCCAGAAAATATCTATATGGTCCCCCCTCCCCCACTCCTCCCCACATACACACACAGAAGGTTTTTGGTTTGAGCCCCTACCCCCTCTGTCCTGGAAATTCCAGTTTAGCTTCATACTTTCCTTAATTATTAAAAATTGTGACTTTTGAGACCCCCCCTCCCCGTCGGAATTTTCAATGACCTTTCTTGAAGGCGGGTTAAAATAATGGATACTTTCTGGAACTGCACATTGTACATTTTCAACGTGCATGTGAACACAATATATCACTTACAGTAATTTATCAAGGCTTAATTAGAATGTAAAAAAACCCGACCCCACCAAGCGGCACACACACACAATACACATTGATATGGGAGTAGCCTTTTGGGTGACAATAAGTACGGAAAATACATACATAGGTACGGGTCGCACTACAGCCAATTTTGACCAATTTTGTTTATTCAAGTGTCAAATCTGTCAACACGTAACGTAAAAATCGTAAAATACAGTGCGACCCCCAGTTTCAAATTTTTTGGCCAATTTTTTTTGCGAATTGCCAAATTTTCGCCAATCTTCAAAGAAGCCGAAGTGTTGCCCATGGAGGCGACCAAATTTTTTGAAAATCACACAATTTTGTTATTTTAGCCCGTTTTAAGCCATTAAACTGTCATTCACGCAAGATACTATGTTTTGATAATTAAGATTCGCTAGTTTAGAGCGTGCAATTACGGGACAAAATAATTTTTTACCTGGTTCATGACTCTTTTAATAATTATTTCGACCGGAAAACGAAGAACATGAACATCGATATTACGCCGCGAATGTCTATGACTACACTGGGTCTGATCGAAACCAAATTTACCGGCGGCAATTTGGAGAACAATTCGTCTCAAGTTCAAAACAATCTCCTTCGATTGCAATTGAAGCCAGCAGCAAGAAACGTAGACTTTCTAAAAGCCCTTTTCCAATATTATTTTTCCCTTTCGTTGGTTTTGGTTTCCTCTCGCGACGTTCCTCGATCGTTGTCGCGCAGTCGCCCGGTTCTCGCTCAAAGAAGACGACTTGTGGCAAGTCTACAAGAAACGACGAAAACCAAGAAAGCGAAGTACGAAACCTGTCGGGTCCCAAGCCGATTAAGTTTACATTTTACATCAATCAGGAGAGTCTTTGGAAAACACATCTTGGTTTGCCGTGCTACCAGCCACCAAAATTTGGGCACTTGCGAATTTTTTTGCAAATTTTTCCCTCGCCAAAAATACAAAAATTTTTTATGTAAACAAAATTGGCTGTAGTGCGACCCGTACCATAGACTGTAATTAATTGTACAAAGAAATACATGGACATGTACCTACTCAAATCTAGAGATAATACATTATCAATCAGATCTGTCAAAACATTTATATAATAATAATTATTGTAAAAGTAGAAAAGATACAAATGTCATGTATCTCACTATAAAGTCATAACTACATTATGTAACTAACCTCCTCATGGTGTTTCTCCAACTCCAGGATTCTATCATTAACTCTACAATATCTGTAAGCAAAACAGTTCATAGAAACTTTCACTTGCCATCATTGCAGGACGCATTGATGGAGCAAGTGTGCTTAAAGGCTATTGGTTTATTGTCACAGGCAACATCATTGTTGCCAATGTTCATGATCAAACACGATCCAAAGTCAGGCCAAACAGTGACATGACTTGCTCCAGTCTCAGATCATAAGCAAAGCTCTGTCGGTATCTATATGTAGGTAGTAAGGCAGGGTTCCAGATAAGACTGTTTTAAGGGCAAATATGTGTCAATGTGGGCAACAGGTCAACTACAACAGGTCAATAGACACAGGTGTATATGGGCCTTACCAAATCATCAGTAGTTTTCAATTAATTTGTTGGGTCATAATTTGTTGGCTACTAGTTGATCTTGACGGGTTTTTTGACCTGAGGCCCCTCTCAATATCTGGAACACTTCAGGGATCGTGGGTTCAATAATTCTCACCAAGGTCAAATATTTTTCTTTCCCTTAATTAGCTGATCATGCAGTTTTCAATGCTCATCCATGCAACACACATATATACACTTAAATGTAATGCTTCTTAATTTACCAATAAAGTCGAACTTCCTGTAAGCGGGACATCCTCGGGACCAGAAAAAGTGTCTGCTTATGGGGAGGTTAAAACTGTAGTGTTTGTATGTAGCTGGGAACATGACTAAGTGTCTACGGGAGGTGGCCGTTTGCAGAGGTTCGACTGTATACAATATTATCATTAATTTCAGTGACAAGGCCATGTCTACTGTAGTTTGATGTACAAAATGTAGGCTTACAGGTGTACGTGTAAGTGACAAAGAAACTCTCTAGATTAGTATGGCCTCATGTTAGAAATTGAAGTACAATGTACATTGTAGTTGGAAAAAGAGTTAATAAAAATTAAAGTTCTAAAGATGCATTTACACAGGGTAATGCTTACAGGTCCAAAGCTCTCTCCTGCAGCTTGTTCTCATAGTCTGCCTGCAGAACATGCTTTGCATAATGTAAACTCCTCTTCAGATTCTCTATGTCCTAAAAATTAATGAGAAAAACACTACTCTAGTCTAGTCTAGTTTATGTGAACCAACACAGTAACAAGTTTGTTTATGAGTTTTTCTGGGAAATTAACATGATTTAGCAGCTGAGGTTTCTGTAATTAGAACACATTGCAATATTATTTATTAAAATTGAATGTCCAAGTTTCAACAGATATCACCAGATTAAATTTTGTTTTGCTCCTTTTGTAAAAAAATCTCCAGATTTCCAGTTCCAGTACAGCTAGCTGGAAGGTGTGACACTGTACTAACCCTGACAAGATTTTGTAAGACTTCTGTCATCTCTTTAAGTTGTGCAATCTCTGACACTTCCGTTTGTGACGATCTGTCCTGACTGAAGTAGCCAACACGAACTTGGTCTGCAATGGACGGTCTGAAATAATATAATATTATGACTTTCTAAATATTTTTTATTAATTTAATAAAAAATATTTAGAAAGTCATGCAGTCAGAGGAAGCAGTGCCAGTTTTGGCAAGTTTTTGTGTAAGCACTCAAACAACCAAAAAGCTATATCAGCGTATTAGTACTGTACAATATATTCAACACAACAAAAACTTCAGGGCATAGTCAATTGCCATTGACAGTATGCCGCCATCAACTGGTACGTACTTGTTCCAGTGGCCCTAGTTTTAATAAATCAAAGGATGGCGCTAGCAAATAATGCTTGCGAATAAGTCGCCTTTCACCTGAAAAAACGCTATCCAGTGGATAAGAGTTAACAAAACCAACTGCATGTAAGTTATCCACTTGCAATAGATGCATGTAGTGAATTTAATTCACTTATCAGCGGTCATCCCGGGGGGCTGAACCTGGGGACATAGCGGGCATGGTGCGGGATTTGTTGACTTTTGTTGGCAATTTTTAGCCCGGGATAGGGGGATTGGATCACTTTTGCATTTTACTGAAATTAACCCCGAGGATAGACCCGCGGGATTTGTTACACCGCCGCCATCTTGAAAATAGAAAGATCCTGGGAACGAGTGCCCATGAATCAAGAACACGTTCCAAAATGCCGAGCGTGACAAGGTAGCAGTAGACAGATGCACTTTGTTTGCCTTTTATTATCTCCGATCACGGTACTAAAAATTATATGAAAATTTGGGAGGTTCCTCGAAATATGTACTTTTTGGTTTTAAGCTTCTTCTGTTGCTGTTTCAACTATTTACACAAATACCATGCTAATGTATCCCCGGGGTAGGGGCAATGGTAGCTTTTTGTGGAAAAATATTACTTTTGGGTGGGGGGATTTGTTTATGTCATTGTGCAAATGCCCGGGGTTTCCCCGGGTTCACCCCCCGGATGGCCGCTGATAAGTGCATTATACTATAGATGTAGCATTGTCCATCCTTTGAACAATCGAGCCCTGAACTGCATGTGAGAAGCAAAATTATGGAATCAGCTTTTCACTGTGTTACATGATTATGAATTCAAATATAAGTGTTTACCACATTTTACGTATGGGATTACATTGCACATGTAGTTTATAACAGTGATATTGGGGATCTTACTTACATTAACTATGGGGCTACTCCCAGCGTATCACATCGAACGAAATCGAACTAAATTTTAATCGAACTTAATCGAACTAAATCGAACGATTAAATTCGATTTTGTTCGATCATTCGAACGAAATCGAACACAGATTTTTTTCTAAGTTTTGATTTCCGAACCAAATCGAACGAAATCGAATCATCGTTCCATTTTGTTCGATTTTTTGTTGTTTATCTTAATATTTCTTTTATGGTCATCCTGGGTCTCATTAACACACTGTGACAGGCAACTCAGTAATGTAAATGACCCAAAGGGCAGATGGAGCCTGAATCTATTATGTATTTATAATCAAGAGCTCGAAACCGAACATTCGATTTTGTTCGATTCTCAATTTTTTTGCCCAAGTTCGATTTTGTTCGATGACCGAAACTAATCGAACGTTCGATTTTGTTCGATTAACAATTTTTTTTGTGAGTTCGATTTCGTTCGATGACCGAACTAAATCGAACTCAATCGTTCGATTGAGTTCGATTGAGTTCGATTGAGTTCGATTTCCGAACGTTCGATGTGATACGCCCATACTGTCAACCCCCGGAGTTTCAAAATCTGGAGACGTCTCGAAATCCTTGCATGTAAGAACGTGATATACGACAATGTCCGAATAATCTCGAGAATCACCCGAAGGAGACCGGAGATTTGATGAAAAACTTGGAGACTCCCGGGAAAAACCGGGAGAGTTGACAGGTATGTACGCCAGGGCTACTACATTAATCTAGTCATTAATTTGATATTAATTTTGTTTTATTTTGATCTGCAAACACAAGGATCAATTTGATCCATACGTAATAACCCCTCAAGACACGAAGAAAGGTTTATAGTAAGCACATGCATGTACTGTACAATGAAATAAATAATTGATAATAAACAATAAATCTACTGGACGATTTATGACGCATTTTAAAAGCATAATAAGCAGTCCTCCTAATCAAATTGCTCCAAAAATCGTGACTTTATAGTTTCACCTCGCGATATGCTGTAGCAATCGACAAATGAAAAGAACGAAGTCAGATTAGCAAAACAATGAACTGAAATAAAGTTAATTGAATTATTTTCTGTAACTTCAAAGGCAGCTGCAAGTTATTATGTTGACCCTATGTTGATCACTTTCCACAGATCAAAAGTCGCTCTCTCAAACGAAAACAAGGATAAAATCTTGTCTCTACCTGTATTCATCCAGCTCCATCAAAGCTCCAGAAAAAATGGGTAAATGCAGGAGAAATCGATCCGGGTCTAGACAGAACACTTTTCGTAGCTGTGGGCGACATTTCAGCCGATTTCACCACCGCCTTCGTTTCTGCCGCCATGTTTTGTTTTTCAGTGACTTGCCTTGGTAACCGCGTTCCTGTCATCACTATCCACTAGGGGAGGGGTAAGGCAGATTCATGCGGAATCAAATCACAATGGAAGGGGAGGAAACCGAACTACCTCCCTTGTCCTCCCTCCACCTACAATATCGATACAACTTGGAAAATAATGGTATTCCGTCTGCGACGCAGGCTAGGAATGGCACTCAAGAATTATTTTACTGATTTGAGGTCATTTGACGGGATTCGTTCATATTGATTTTATGTATGACAAGCTTTGTTTTCCGCTTACGTGCGCGCGGGCTGTAGTCCAAGCATTTTAGCGAATAAAAAGGGTCAACCTATCACTAATTGCAACAGAAGGTATCTTAACAGTTTTATAACCAAAAATATGTCCTCTACAACATATCAAAAGTCTATGGAAATATGACAAGAATGTATCGACCCTACATTACCTCTTGTGTCAAATCGCGTGACACAAGGATAAAAACGAACGACTTCGTGTTTTTAAATGTTAACCGATGTGCAATATTTTCCCCTGTAGGATATCGTGGTAAATAAGAAAATGTAACTGGAGTTTCAGGTAGGATATCTATATTTGTTTTGTTTAAGCTTATATATTGATATTCGTAAGATCTCGTTGCTCGTTAAGAATAAATGAAACAAATGTTACTTCATGGCTTCGATTATAAGCTACATTGATGTTTTTGCAAAGAAACTGGCTCTGTGCTTCTTATAATACGATGATTAGTTTCTGTCGAAATATATCAATGAAGTACTCGGTGGTGGTTTGAATATTTATATATCAAGCAACACGTCGAAGACATGGGTAGCTGTAAAGGCTTTGAAAGAATCATTCACACCACATATATAGTGAGCTAGAAATAAATGGAGTTTATTATCCAGTTCCCAGTAATGCACTAGTCAATTGAAACCCCCCCCCCCCCCCCCCCCATCCCAGGCTCGGGGCATATAGGCACTTTTGAAACAGAGATCTGTCCCCCGTAGACTGCGAGCAGTCCCTCTTTCTTTCTTTATCGATCGCGAAGCAAGCGCGAGAGAGCGGAAATCGAGCGCGAAGCGCGAGCGAGCGGGAAATGGGCCGAGCGGAAGTGAGTCACGAAGTGACGAAGAGAGAATAGAGGGACTGCCGGCTTTTCTGCATCAAACCCGTGCTGATAACTCCGCCCACCAAGCCGTAAACCTATTGAAATTTAACTTTTTTAATAACAAACTCTGCCCTTTAGGTCACGTACGGCCAAAAATAAACCAGCCCCCGGGTGCGAAGAAAGGATTCTTGTTACACACGCGACTCGTGAGTTTTTGCGAGGCAAATTGCATGAAAAAATAACATTGCCTATTTAAACAAGACTGCTTGTTTTGTGTTGAGTTAGTCTGTTCACAGCCTTTCTATTTTCTCAGATCGTTGTAGCCGCAAGCGTGTGTGTTGAGTACGATCTTAGATTATGAATCAATCAACGAAACTCAGCGCTATGTGGAAAAAGCTGTATTTATGAAGTGAACCATCAGCATTTGTTGTCGCCAATGTCTGAAAGTCCAAAGACTGTCTTTATCCTCGTCAGCAACCTCAAGCCAAAATCGTTGGACGATGCTCTTCTGGCGAACAATGATCAGATGCGGAGTAGACCTGTGATCCGACTCTAATGCGGAATCGCTCGAATCTTTCACGTTAACAAAACTCTGATAAATCATCCTCTTCCAGAAGGCCGTGGGAAGAACGGCCATTACATCCTTTCCCATCAGCAAAGCTTCGATTGCTTGCTTCTGTTCTTCCTTTAAAACTACTTCGTTCAAATGAAGAGATAAACATTGAAAACGTTCTGCATTCTCGCCACAAAGTTGCCGCTATTGATGTCTCGCGCTATGAAATCTAAGCCGCTGTAGTGTCAACAAGTCGTCAAGAGGTTGTCAAGAAGTTAATACTAATCAAACTAATCTGACAGCGTCCATTGTCTAATTAGCCAATCCGAATTTTCCGTTGTCTGTACAACGGGAAATTCAGCACGGGTTTGATGCAGAAAAGCCGGCAGTCCCTCTATTCGCTCTTCGTCACTTCGTGACTCACTTCCGCTCGGCCCATTTCCAGCTCGCTCGCGCTTCGCGCTCGATTTCCGCTCTCTCGCGCTTGCTTCGCGATCGATAAAGAAAGAAAGAGGGACTGCTCGCAGTCTATGTCCCCCGGGGGTGGTAGATTAGATGTGTTTGGCTTCTTGATTAAGTCCCCACCTTCGGGGTCAATGATGGAGATTTGACTGTGGCGTGAAATAGACTGGTACCGAAGATTATGTTTGATCGTCGATCGATTGTAAGTGTCATCCATATTGTTTGCAAAGTGCTTTGCAAGGTTAGGTTTGGGGAAGTAAAGAAAGTCTATTCGAAGTCACAAATAGTACTTTATTATGCATGCATGTCATAAGTCTCATGGAATTGGGTATGACATCCCCATGGGTCTCTCCCATTGGTGCAACGATATTGTGATTTTATTAACCCCTCCCTTGAATGAATTTCACATTTCTAGGTTTTTTCGACGGTAAAACACCATGACCAGTCCGGCACAGTTATCAATTTTGATAACCAGGTCCAAAACAAACTATTAGCCAATCAAATCTCAAGTTTAAATTCACGTGACATGTTATCATGGCAACCGTCATCTTTCAATATGGCGGTCATTTCACTGCGAAAAGTACGATTCCGGTTGTACAGTAAATTGTATACAAGGAAAGGTTTAGAAGAGGAATTTTACCCTGACTTCCGGCAAATACGGATTAATCTTTGTCCATAATTAACTGGCAAAGCTCATTTCGATTTCGATCGAGAGCCTCCTAGCGCACTGGTGGGCCTCGAGCGCCTTTTAATAGCTTAACACGGAATTTCATGAGCGACGCCGATCAATATAAAGGACACCAAAACCAAGCAATAACATTTCATAAAAGATGCGTGATTTATTGAGTGGATTTATTGCATAAACATTAACATGCTTTGAACTTCTTCTTGCTTCAGTTGTTCCTCTTCTTCTTGTCCTTCAACAATCTGTATGAATGAAGAAATGTTTGTGTTGTAAATAACTGTGAGAATGGACTTCAAATAAATACTGTCAATACTGTTTCTTTCTGGTACTGAGAATTTCAAAAGCGCGAGAGGCGAAGATTCGATCGAGCAGCGACCGTGCGCATGCAGAGTCGCTTCTATCTGTCCTAGATAAAAATCGAAGCGACTCTAACCAGGCAGCGGGCTATAATTCGTGACAATTATTGAGGTTGTTTGCTAGCTCAGCCGTGAGCTCGAACTGTTATGAGCCTGGCATAAACCTGGCTTAAAAACACTGAGCATATATTTGAAATGGATAATTACATATTGGGCAAAACGTATCAAATCGTACTGTGAGAGCATACCTCAACATACCTTGATCACCAAGCTCTGAAATCACGCTCGCGATTCTTCCCTTCACTTCTTCCACCGCAGCATGCACCCGTGCATCGCATCGAATCATCGATATCCAGTCGCACAAATCGACACAGAGGCAATTTTTTCCCTGTGGAAATCCATAATGCTGCCCTTCAACTCAACTCATTACCTAGAAGCACAAGCAATTACACATGGCGGTCAGTAGCGGAATCAGACCGCAAATCAAAATACCATAGTGCACTCTTACAATCCTTCGTGCACTCAAATAAACAAGCGTTTTATCGAAAGGTAATAGATTGAAGATCACGACATTTTTTCTTCGTGTACCACAAAAATCTACAACTAATTGAAAATTGACGGCAAAGTGAAAAAAACATACCTGAAACTGACTGTCATTTTGAACCACCTCTTCAAATCGCGAAGGAAAATCTCGCATAATGTTTGCCGATGGTCGCCATTTGATATGCACACTTGAAGATCATTGCTCTCTCGAGGTTAACGCCTGGAATTCTGGGTAGGTAGCCCGAACACAACCGTAACATAAACGAAACAAAGTGGAGTCTCTCCGAAAATTCACCGAGTTCCGAACTGGCGCCATGTTGTGACGTCATGAGGTTATCAAAATTGATAACTGTGCCGGACTGATGACTACAGTCCAAAGATCGCGACCCACCCTCCCTCCCTTTGCAATCTCGTGTTCGGTGCATGGACCTACCAGAAGTGGAGTGTTTGCATCCACGTTCTTCCCAGGATACCGAAAAAAAGTATCCAGCTCCGCCAGCGACACCCCGTATAGTTCATGACACCGGAGTGTTGCTCTCCATTTCTATAACCCATGAATATTGACGGCTGTTTCAATGCTGTTTCACAAATGAAGTAGACCTTGTCGCCAACATTTTATCGGGTTGTTAAATACGTCAGAATTTTCCGCTGGAAAAATTTGAAGACAATAATGTATAAAAAAGTAGAAAGTTTAATAAGGGGGAGGGGGATTTGATCTCAATATTTTCCCAGGGGTTGGGGTTTTTCCTATAATTTGATCAGGGCCTTTGTCAAATCCCCTATCTCCCCCCGGGTCCGGGGGAGTGGGAGTTTCAATTGACTAGTACATAAATTGTTCTTTGAAAGAGAAGAGGTTGTATACATAGTTTCGGTTTCGTTTTTACAGGTTTACCATCCTCTGTTTGTGTGGCCACAGGTCACTACGTACGATATTCAAATTTCTAAATTGCTATAATTTGTGAACGTTAATCTTCCTAAATTTGGAATTTAGGGCTGTCTATATTTAACAAAATAAAGTCAAATACTTTATAGAAGTGTTTATCTTTGCTTAGAAGTTGTTTTATCTTACTTTGCGATTTGAAGCGTGCAAGAGCAGTTTATGAGTTCAAAGTTTGTGAGTCGCTTCGATTATTGATTACTGATATATGTGACAAGGCATGTAACAGCAGTGTTGGACCGACAATTTCCCTCCTCTCAAATTTTTCCCTCAAAAATGCATTTCGTCGATTCGATCTGAGAGAGCTCCCGGATCCCGAGTCCAAATGGTTCGCTGATTGATCTTGAAAAAACAGCTTGAATATCGAGTGAGTTTGAAAATTTGCTTTCTCGCCATGATCTGTACCACCAGCTTGGACAGGGTGATTATGCACATTAAGCAAAATTAAATTTCAATATGCGCATCAAAATTACTGCCTACATGTATGTCCTCCCCACAACGAGAAACTCGTACCCTTCAGAAAGTGGTTGTTGTGATACAAGCAGAGTATGGGAAGCCTGTGGTTGGGTACTGTGCCGCTACTGTGCCAGGGATACTGACGACATAAATTATAATATTTCGTGAAGAAAATTTTCTTCATAATTTTATAACAAATTAGCGTAGAATACTTATCAGAATGACAAAATCACCCATTGAAAGTGTGCCGCTATCTCGAGTCACGATAAGTATACAAAATAATGTATGTAATCGCATGGCCGGGGCCGAGTAAAATGAAGGATTATATTCAGACCGGGTGGGCGAACTTGCCCGCCGAGATTGTGACCATTAGTAACTTTTTAGCCAAACTTTTCGACTTCTATCTGGAAACAATTGACATGACATGTCATTGTTCACAGAACTTGTCATCACCATGGCAACCATATTTTGACAGGCTTAAGGAATAAACTTTTACTTTTACAATAATCTTAGCATTCTTTTATTGGTTTTGTTTACTTTGGAGTCATATTTGACGGTTTCTGACGTTTTGGAAAAATCAGAAATCCGAGATGGCGGATCCAAGATGGGGCTGTTCGGAAGTAATGACGTAATTTCTACATCATATGAACATCATAATCTCGTGTTTCATACATCAAAAGGAACATTATTGGACGTACTATATATCCTCCAAGTTTCGTTGCCGTAACTTTAATAATCTTGGAGAAACGGATTGGGGTGGGGGGGGGGGGTGGGAATACCCCGGTCGGAAAAGAGCCCGGTCTGAATAGGGTTAACGTTCGAAAATCTTCACTTGCGTTACTTTCGGAAATCGTCGGGTCATATTCGGAAATCTTCGGAAAGGTCCGGGACATCTTCCGAAATCGTCGGCAGTCTTCGGGTCAACTTTGGAACCTTCGGAAGTCCTCGGGTGAGCTTCGGAAATGTGAGTAAATTTGCACTTGACAGAGAATAATTTGAAACGAAAAATGACCTCAGTCTAAACCAATCAGAATTCCGTAATTCTGCCCTCCATGTTATTAGGTCAATTATGCGCCTCAAATGTTATGTTACTGTAATAGACATCTTCTGTGAAGATAAACTGAGGAACAGCAATACAAGAACTGTAATTTAGACAATTCAATACACTTTGGTTTTTCCGGTTTCAGTTTGAACGCAACCAGATTTTCTACCGTACACAGATATACACAAACAAACAAATCAATACTGTACAGCAAACTAGAAACAATCAATTGAACAGAGCTTACCTTTGAAACTGCAACGAGAAGGAACTGTTGAATCTCTCAAAAGCATTAATTATTCTTAACCCGCAAGTCCGGAATAATAAAAGTTTCAGTTGGTTTGTGTAACGTAACTAGCAAAAGAAGATAGAAGTTTGACACAATATGTAAGTCATAACTAGCATTCGTGTTTTACGCTCAGATAAGCGGGCACAAAATTGACAATTTGACAGCAATTAATAGCTATCACAGTAACTAAAATTATATTTTTTCAGTCATGGCGGATGGTCAAGTTACGTCACCTGAAGAAAAACTGGACTTTGATGATGACACTATAAGAGGTGAGAAAAACAACTGCAGATAACTTTATTTTCAATTGGTTGGTAAATTGCACGTATCCTAAAAGGTGAAATCCCAAGAGGGGCTCTCTCCTTGCATAGAGGCTCCCAAGGGGAAGTTACGGGAGGGAGCGTGGGAGTTTTTAGAGAGATATGATGCCGGGAGCGCTAGCGATTTTCCTCTCCCAATTCCCCATGCTTTATATGTGTCTCTCCCCAAATGCCTCACATTTTGTCTTGAAAGCGCGCTTGATGCTTAACTGGATGTTAAAGAAGCCTTGCAGAGGAGAGAGCCTGTGTCTTGTTTCTCAGAGTAGTTAACACGTGTGTGGTTATATCGAAAGCGCCAAAGAGTATAGACAAAAATGCCAGCTTCGAAGTTCAAATGGAGACTGGGGGCGAGTTTTTAAATTTTAATATTAAAATTAAAGTCAGTCATAACAAAGTCAGTTTACCAAGTTTGGGGTTTGTTTTCGTTAGATTGCAACCATGTAGAAGGCTTTCAAAAAGCAGAAAAATTCTAGACTTTGGGACGCCATCTCTGAATTAGAGACATTTGTGTGGAATTTGGGCGACCTTTGACAGCTCACAGCCATGGGTTACTATGCAATTTAACATAACCAAACTTGGCAAACTTACTCACTTTTCATGCGATCTTTTTCGGTGGTGAAATTCATTTCTGAATATGGCGTAATTTGAATAATGGGTAAACTAGGGCCCAGTCCCTTTTTGAATTTCGGGAAACGGGCAATTAATGTGGACGTTTTCTAATGTCTTTTAAATAAAATTATGACAGGTTTGTTTACAAGATGATAGGCTTGGGTAAACTGATAGTTTTTATTTAAAATACCAAGTATTATATTTGGCTAGCGTGGTCTCAAAGTAAACAGGAGGATTAAGGTGGCTGAACACAGTTTACAAAACTTTGGAGTATCTAAGCTTTATTTTCGCTTTCACGTCCAAAACCGATACAGCTCAAAGTTGGCGTCTGGAGTTTTAATTTTTGCACGTTACTACAACAATCGCGTCATGCAATAAAAATTGCAGAGCGCGTGCAAACTGTGGTCGGGGCCACCTTAATCCTACAACACGAGCCTATGTAAACAAAGTCGCTGTAGATCCAGTTCAACGAAGGAATATATGACATAAAAAGAACTGGATTTATTTCAGTACTGCTGTTGACCATTACATTTCACCCCGCTCGAAAAAACCTACACAACTTTTATATACGCAAAAGATAATAATGTGATTGGATGAAGGAATCACGTTCACGTCCATGACTCGACAATACATTGTTCCGCCATGTTCCGTTTGAATTAAGCACCAGCGTCGTTTGTAACTGTTACTTCTCTTCACGTATTATGAATGATATTAAAATGACGCGGACAAACGTTCCATGAAAACATGGTTGAGCAGCACTGTGTCACCAACCCGCATGGATTTGGGCGTGGCACCCCTGTTGTTATGTTATGGTTATTTCAAACACATTTGTATGGGGAAAAAAACCTGTCCTCCAAGCCTCGTTTTCATGTTTGTGCAAAAATTTAAATGCCTACAACTTCTCCTTAAACGTACACATATTGACTCATTTTGACATTATCTTTCTTGTTATTGAATTCTTTCTTCAGTTATAGGCATTTCAATTTTTCAAAAAATTGCTGGGCGGCCATTTATGAAAAAGGTGTATAAGCTTATTTGACCAATCACGATTTATTGATTTATTGATTGCCCTTTTATATAAATGTTGCTTTGCAAGAAAATAAAAAAATTCATGCGACTGGTAATAAAGTAAGTAAAGTAATGGAAACGAATTATTTAATGTATTAGTACATCCTTATCAATTTGCGATCATAATGACCATATAAGGTTTTCTTTTTTCAGCGATAGCAAAAGTGTACGTCGAAGAAGGTAACAAGAAATACTCAAAAAAAGAAGCTTATAACGCCATATACTTCTACACGGAAGGAATTCAAGTGAACTGTAAGGATGTCAAACTGAATGCCGAACTGTATAGCAGCAGGGCAACAGCTTATTTCTATTTGGGTGAGATCTTGTTTTTCGTCAGTAATTTATATTTATTAGTTCTGTTTTGAAGTTTTTCGATTCACATCCTTTGTTAATTATAATTGATCCAAATATAAGCAAATCGCCACGCTTCGCTGTTCGCGGTTCCTCTTGAAGGAGCTACGTCACGGATGGCGCATCTTTTTTCTCAAGTTCACTAATCTTCTCCATCCTCAACCATCCTTGTTACTGTTTGGTTTCTCATTACCTCCATAGTGTTTGTCTACCTTAGTAAACTGTTATTTTGAGGCTTTCTTCAATTTGAAGGTGATTTTGCACTTCGCAAAAAATATCGTGACTTATAATCCATCAAAATTTTTTCTCGCGCGCGATTGGTCTAAACACGTCACGTGACGCAGCCAAAACTGGAATATCACCAGATATTCCCCAAGTGATATTCCCCAGTTTTGAAATTTTGCGTTTCACGTTCGCAGGTTCAGTTTCGTCTCAAATAAATTGCTAAATTAAATAAAAGTGATTGTTTTGAACAGACTAGAAATATTTTTGAACGCCAGCAGAATTATTTTGATTTTTAACAGCTTGGCCGACCGAGATCTTCCACGGCAAACAGAGCGGCCTTGTGAACAAATATTTGAAGGATAATAACTACAATAGCCTCCATTTGGCTTCAAAAATATGCTCGGATATTTGTCCTTGGACATTATCTGTTCCTCGAAGCTCACAGTTTTCCTCGAGCTTCGCTCTCGGAAAACTGTTCGCTTCTCGGAACAGATAATGTCCGCGGACAAATATCCGAGCATATTTCCTCGCCAAATGGAGGCTATTGTTTATATAGCCCCTTTAAATACTTCTAATCTTCCTCTTTTAACCATGTTATGTTCATTTAAAATATTTGTTTCTGTATTTATATGGCCCACAATGTAAACTACTAGGTTTACCAGTAATTGTGTATAGCGAACAAAGTTTTTTTTCTTTTTTTCGGAAATTGTACTTAAAATGTAATTTAAAAATATACTATGGTAAATTGTTTTTCGTGGTCCATTTTTGTTTCGCTATACTATACTGATAAGAAGATATTTGCTATCGCTATCTATCAGAACTTTAATTGGGGACCAAAGAAAGTGGTCGTATTAACCAGGTGGTCGTAAGGTGGGGTTCCAATGTAACAATTTTTATAACAAAATACTTACATTACACTTCAATGTTAACAAAACGTGTACGCATGCTCACGGGACCACAAAAAGTCACAGAGAACAATCCTAACACTGGACTTAAGTTTAAGAGCCGTGGATACCATGGGAGATAAAAGAAAATGAAGCTAATAGCTTGACTATGACATGAAATTACATACATGTAGCCTCCATCTTCTCACTACGTCCACGGTTTAGTGAACTTGGATATCTATTGAACGTCCATATAACTCCTTCTTCACTAGTTGTAGTCCAGCCACTCCATCCCATTTCAGTGTCGCTCTTTGATTCAGTAGCCAAAGCAAAACAGGACTGCGTCTTACCAAAAGAGCCGGAAGAAAACAAATGTACCTTCCTTGTAAATTTCATAGAAAACCAAAAGTGCGCTTGCCATGGGTTGCAAGGTTTGCTGGATGTATTGTTTACATTGCTCTTGGGTTTACGAATTGTCATTACAAAACTGCTGTAAAAGCACTATATTTTTACACTACATTTTTAGGTTTTTAGCCTACATAGGTACACGATTAAAGTGTTTCTGAGCTTTGACAAATATTTGTATCAAGACTGCGTTAACTTTTAAAAGTTCATTAATTTTTTTTCAGTTATTCACAATTTTGTTCATATAGAGCGGTTTTTAATTGAGTGTCGTAAAACCAAACCAAAGTAATTATAATGGCCAATCACAACAAACGTAAACAAGAAAACGAACCAATGAGAACTCGAAGCAAATCCAGCGGCGCCAAGGGCGGGAAAACGCGTGTGACCAAGTCGCGATTAGTCTTGGTTTTTCATCGGATTGGTTGAGTAGCTGGCGCGAATTTTTTTAACTAAACGAATCATGGAGCGTAGTAAAGCAAACCAAAGCAATTCCGGGTAACTAATTTCGACATTGAAAACTGCTCTATATGATGGTAATATTAGGTATTAGTATAATTACTCAGGTGATTATAGAGATTCTCGTGCTCTCATTGGTCGAGAATGGCGTCATATCCCGCTATAATCACCTCGCGCGAGGTGATTATAGCGGGAGGACTAATTTTTAAAATGGCCGCCTCGCGATTTGTCGATGTTTCCGAAGAAGAAATAAATATGATGAAAGAAAATGCAATTCCGAAAAGCACTAAAGATGCAACTAAGTTCGGAGTAACACTTTTCAAAGGTAAGATGTGAAAGTTTTGCTAAATGTAATAGATAAACCTTTTAAATTCTGGTGGAAATGTTGCCGATGTCGATATGCGTGACTGAAGCTTAATCAAAACAACAAATACAATTTTCGCAATACTTTCTTTATTTAACAGAATGGTTTCGACAACAAACCCAATTTACTACCGAATTTGAAACGATGGAAGTGAACGAGATGAATAAATGTCTCTCAAAGTTCTACGTCTCAGTGAGGAGGAAAGACGGAAGTTTTTACAAGAGAACGAGTTTGTTATCGGTCCGTGCGGCTCTCGATCGCCATTTGAAGTCCCCTCCGCACAACAAAAAATTTTCAATCTGCGACAACCACTTGTTCAGTGACGCCAACAAAACACTGAATTCCTACCTGAAGCACCTGGTCAAGGAGGGAAAAATAGCTGGCACAGTCCATAAAAATCCGTTAACCGGTGAAACCATCCAGAAATTGTACGAGAAAGGAGAGCTAGCTGATGCAGATACGCGTGATCCTCGAGTTTTACTCCAAACAGCCTGGTTCTTTGTCTCCATCTATTTTGGTAAAAGGGGAAGAGAAAACCAAATTCACTGAAGAAGTCAATGCTTCGTCTCCTTACAACTGCTAATGGAGAAGAATTCTTCGAGTTGAACAAGAACGAGCCCGGAGCAGTACTGGCAAGCAAGAATCACACGGGAGACTTGACGGGTCTGAAGATCACTCAGACGGCAAAATCTTTCCTCAGGCCAGTTCAAGAAGATGCCAGTCGAAGTCTTGAAAGCATATCTTAGCCAGCCTGAATCCCAACTCCGAAGCGTTATTCCAAAAGCCAAAAGACCTCGGCTCCGCCAAGTTTAACCCTGAAACAGACAACATCTGGTATGAAAGCGAACGCAAACTCGGGCACAATACCCTGGAGAATTTGCTGAGAAGAATGACAGAAAGAGCAGGAATCGAGCCTTACCTGACCAACCATTCACTGAGAGCGACAACAGTCACTGTTTTGTCTGCAAAAAACATTGAAACGCGTAAAATTAAGGCAATCACAGGGCACAAGAGCGATTCAAGCATTGAAAGCTACTGTGAGCGACCGACGCTCAACCAGTTTAAGGAAATGTCGACAGCCCTCACCTCCTTCATCCACGGAGAAGAAAGTCCTCTAACTTCTGGTCCATTCACGGCATTTCCAGGTGCCACATCTACAGTTCCTACACAGTATCCCTCAAGCGATCGAAGACCACCGCTGAGCAGACACGATGAAAACTTTCTCCTGTCAAATGGCCTAAATCCTGGAGCAATTCTTCCCTCGGGAAATTTCCAAAGTTGCTCATTTACATTCAATGTAAATGTAAACAACGGTCTTTAACTTTTCGGTTGAACTGACCGCAAATTGGCTTCTTCTTAGACATATTTTAGCCGGTTTTTTTTTGCTTCTTGGATACAGAACGTTAAAAACGTGCACGATTTTCGATTCTGCTCGATAATATCGATTTGACCATGTGATTGACCATGTGATTGACCATGTGATCTGTGCGCGTTGTGGTTCATTGACGCGTGACAATGTGGACAAATAAAAACTTTTTCGGTCGATCCTCTGTTTATCTCTATAATCACCTGAGTAATTATACTAAAACAATTATTCGCCTCAGGCTCGTGAATATTGGTGAATATTCCCCTCGACTTCGTCTCGGGGAATATTCACCAATATTCACTTCGCCTTCGGCGAATAAT